>JAKSZP010015803.1:0-275088 GCA_022478985.1 Massospora cicadina
GGTGCTCCAGCACAGTGTGCTTGACTGAAGTAGGTAGAAAGTTTAAAGTTGCAACAATTTGGTTTGATTTAATCAAGAGAGTGCACTTTGTTTCAACTACCCATTGACCATCTGGGAGGTCCACTACCACACGCACTTTTGTGGATTTGTTCACTGCATTTTTTTTAAAACCTATATCCAGCCAACTGCAAGGCATAGAGTGCGTTGCAACGTACACTGCGTTTGGGAGGTATGTGTACATCTTTAAAAAAACTTCTCCCAAAGCGCTGTTTGTTGAATATCCAGGAAGACATGCACCCCGTGTTCCACCAACAATAGTGGTTGGGAGTGCGGCGTATTGATGAAATGGTTGCAGCGCGCTTTTTCAGGCCAAAATTTCTGAGAAATGGTAACCGCCGGTTTTTTACTATTAATTTTATCTATACCGCCAGATTTTCTGGGGCGTTTATCAAACTTGGTTGACGTAGGGCCTACACCTATGCCCTTAACTTTACTCGCCCAACTGCTACCCGCTTTTGGGTACACACTAATCTCCTCTATGAGATTATAAAACTTACCTAGACTTGAATTAAATATGTTGCAAAAGTGTTTTCAACGAGAGAGAAAAGTTGGGGCATGTTATTATCACGTAGCTCAAAATTCAAATTGTATTTAAGCATTGGGAGTTGCTATTTCTACATTGAATCTATTTTATTTTTATTTAATAACATTGTAAGTAATTATAATATATAATTTTATCTTAAATCGCCTGCAGCTGGAGGGTTAAGAATCTCACGCCAAATCTTTCTTAGTGGCAGCACCCCTGTATAAGGCAAGTGGAGCTAAAGTGCTCCAGTGGTCCCCCGTTTTGGAGGATGCCTTCCAAGCAGTAAAGTGTAATTTGATGTCCACTTCCGTTCTTCGCCATATTGACCCAATAAAGAGTTTATTGTTGCTTCAGATGCCTCCAACTTTACCATAGTGGCAGCCCTATTAAACATAGGTAAAGATGAAATAGAGCATCAGGTGGGATATTTTTCTAGGAAGATGTCCCAACCAGAGTTAAACTACGACGTATATGATAAAGAGTTATTAGCAGTGGTTGAGGTGTTTACTATTGGTGTCATCAATTGCATGGCTCATCCCAACCCTTCTGCATACATACAGATCAGCGTGCCTTACTGTACTACCACCCCCTCATGTCTTAACACCACGGCAAACCCACTGGCATGAGACCCTTTCCCAAATTGCGTTTTCTTTATGATTTTACAAAGGGCAAGGAGAATGGTTTAGCAGATGCTTTGAGCCGCAACCCTGCACTAGCTCCCAATCCTAAGGAGGTTGAGGTGCATAATACCCATTTGATGATTCCACCAGGTAAGATTGTGTCTCAACTTCCCTCTCCCTTGGCCAGTGGCCAGCGCTCGCTCCTCTGGAAAATGCGGAGGAATATGGTATGTTCAGAAAGGTAGTCCTTTTCCAGCTTTGTCATCCAAATATACAATAGTCCTTTCTAAGAGTCATTGAATCAGGAGGACATCACCAGAGGCTATCACGTAAAGGATGAGATGGTGTGGTTTCTGGGGCGCCTATGGGTTCCTGCTGGAACACTTCACCTGGAAACCATCTGGGACCATCATGACAGAATCACCGTTGGCCATCCTGAGAAGGTGAAGACATTAGAGCTAATTCACTTCACTTACAATTAAAAAAGGGATTAGTTGCTCATATAGGCAGAAATTGTAAAGAGTGCCTAGTCTGCAACCAAATGAAACCAAATCGCCAGCGTCTAGCAGGGTTGTTGGTACCAGTTCAAAAGGCTGATGAGCCTTGGACATCCTTATCGGTGGATTTTATTGTGGAATTGCCTGTATCTGATGGCTATGATGCTATCATGGTAGTGGTGTACCGTTTTACAAAGTTCGCCCACTTTATCTCTTGCAAAGCCACAGTTACTGCAACTGAGATGGCTAGGCTGTTTGTTACTAATGTGTTCACTCCTCACGGGGTCACTCAAGAAACAACTAGCGATTATGGACCCCAGTTTACCTCCATTTAATGGGAAGAGTTGTGTGAGACTCTTCAGATTCGCCCTTGCCATTCAACTGACTATCACCCCCAATCAGATGGGCAGACTGAACGAGTGAATCAGTGCTTCAAACAGTTCTTGTGGTGTTACACTGCTGCAGATCATTAAGATTGGGTTTCCCATCTCCCCATGGCCCAATTCAGATATAACAACGCACAACATGCATCTATTGGTTGTTTCCTCTTCTTCGCCAACCATGGTTTCAATCCCATCTTCAACATGGAGCCCAGTTGAGGATTCAAAATGGAAACGGTGGTGGACTTTGCAAAATTAATCAAGAAGGTACACCAGGGTTTGAGCACAAATTTAGATGCGGCCATGTGGGCTTACCAGGAGAATACTGTGGTAAGAGACGAGTTGGACCAGCATACAAGGAAGGAGATCTCGTGATTCTGGAAGCTAAAAACATCCCAGTCAAGCAACCATGCAAAAAGTGGGACCAAAGAGGATTGGGCCAAACCACGTTGTCAAAAAGTGGGCCACGCCTCATACCATTTGAATCTCCCCGCTTCATTTGAATCTTTTCAGTGTTTCATGAAAGTAAGTTCACGTTGGTCGAGGGCCCCCCTCCAGAGACTCCTGAGGCTTATCTTCGAGTTTTTGTGTGCCCTTTAGGGCACCTAGTGCAGGAAACTTTGCGGGATGAAACCCAGGGTACTGCCCCCCTGCACTGGGGCTGCGCGAATCTAAGCACCACCAAAGTGGGCCTGACCGCAGGCCTGAGGCTTATCTCATAGATGGGGCGCCAGAGCGGGAAGTGGAGAAGATTGTTGCCTCTCTTCAGGTAAGAAGGCTTGAGTATCTTGTATCCTGGAAGAGATTTGATGCAGTAAAGAACAGTTAGGTCTCAGCGCATGACTGTGCTCATGCCCAAGAGCTAATTACAGCATTCCACGAGCGTTTCCCTGAGGATGCAGGATCAAAGTCCAAGTCAGGTGTTGCAACCATGAAGTTGGCCCCTGCCCATAAAACTTTTCCTTGGCGAATGCCTCCGGAGGGGGTGGACCCAAAAAGGAGGAGAGGGTAATGTCATGTTTACATGACTTAATAGAAGGCACTAACCCCAAGAACAATGATGGGCTACATGAGGTCCAGAAGGTTAAACTTCAGGCCCTTCCTGATCTCAAGCACATCTTGGACCAACGCTGGGTACAGGACAAGTACCCAGGTTGGTACAAGTGAGGTGCAAAACGCCCAGCCCCTTGTTTTGGATCAGGCATTAAAACGGACGAGCTATTTGATAAATGATGATGTAACAATCCAGTTAATTGGTGTATGGGGGTTCAAACCCCATTCTATTTATGAAATTGCAAGCTTGGGTCAGGTATAACTTCAATCAATCACTCAAGTGAGGTCAGTTTTAAATTATGCAATCCTTTTGGATAGAAGTGTGCGCCTATTGGTGCACTAAGGCTTGGTACCACTTTCGCCAATCTATAATTTCCCTGAGTTTGTTTAATTATGTTTGCTCAAGACCAACGCTTCTCATTTATTGTCTTCCCTTGTAAATTTCCTAGTCATTTTACATTTTTCTATATGTTGACTTGAGCAAACCTGTGCACAGACCTCTTTGAGGAGGTCTTGTGACATATTAGTCAATATTTATATTTAAAACAATGACAACCTCAGGTAAACCGCTGGGCCTGCCAGGTTCCCTTCAAACCTGGTCACCCACACACTCAAATCCTGTACTAAACTCGTCATAAACTGACCTTTGAGGCACAGCCAAGTTTTGCTGTTTGTGAGATATATTATTACTGTTACTGTGCTCAACACCCTCACCCTATGTCTACTTAGCTCCAGCTCACTCTGCTGGGCTATCAATATACTAACACTGACAATGAGTTCCCTTGCTCTGGACCAGTGCTTCGTGCACTGCCAAGCGGGGAACTGGAGAGGTATATACACTCTCTTTACAGGAACAACCACAACAACTGACACCAAACTTCACTTCTTAAGGCCATACTGACACTTAAACTGAAGCCCTGGAATGACAATACCTGAGCAAACGGATCTAGACAAGGAAAAAACACTCTTGGTGGTACACTCAAAAGAAGATGGCAATATACTTTCATGGCAGGGTAGGGAAACCTGAAGTTTTTGTCATTGGGTCATAAGGGAATATCATTATCCGCTGACCATGGGGCACTCCAGTACAAAAAATATATTAACATGATCAGATGTGCGCATTACTGAAACGGACTAATGAGGGAAATGACCTTCTGGATAGAACGCTGACTCACCTGTGCGTGAGAAAAACTGGATAGGATGGGCAGGAACTGACTTCTGCACCCCCTCCAACAGGCGTCAGATCCCTGGATGGTAATATTAGTAGACATCATTGTAGGCCTGCTGAACTCAAAGGGGTACATATGATCATGGTGGTGTTGAATTGTTTTAGAATTACTCCTTAATCAGCCCTTCCTACAGACAACTATCACAGAAAACATAGCCTACTTGTTTGTGCCCCACGTCTTCACCAGGTTTGGTGTTCCCCAGTAAGCCATAAGTGACAGAGAGCCCTAGATAATTTCAAATTTTTATGATTCCCTGTGTGGGGCGTTAAAAGTCTAACACAATAAATTATCCACATACCGCCCACAGTTTAATGGAAAAACGGAAAGGACCAACCAGTCACTGGAGCACTATCTCTGTTGCTACACTACCGCCTCACAGGAAATGTGAGTGGATGATATCCCCTTAGCCCAGTTAGCATATAATAATTCCCTCCAAACCTCAATGGGGATGTCACAATTTTATGCTAACTTAGTTTACAAACAAGCATATACCATTAGCCTCCAGATATGCTCTGACATCCCCGTAGCAGATGGCAAGCATCGCACATCCATAAGATACACCAACTATTGCAAAAACAGATGAAAAAAGCCGCCAAGGATGCAAAGCAGTTTTCTGATTGGAAGCAGCGTCCAGCTCTGAACTACCAGGTGGGTGACCTTATAATGGTGGAAGCAAAGAATCTTAAACTCAAGGTTCCCTGCAAGAAGCTGGCATGCAAGAAAGCTGGCCCATTCCCTGACAGCAAGGTCCTGCCCAGTGGGTCCTTCCACGTAGAGATTCCCCCCACTGACAAATTCATTTGGATTTCATGCTTCCTCCCTGTTCCCCTTCAAAGGAGAAAAACCCACCAAGGCCATGCCAGTATTAAGAAAAGGAGTGCCAGAATTGAGGTGTAAGAGGTCTTGGACTCCCAGAGAGTTAAGTGGGGAGTCCAATAGCTGGTGGTCTGGAAAGGATATCTGGCATACAAGAACAAATGGATCCCTACCAGAGACTACATTAACTGTTGAGATTAAATTAAAGACTTTTCAAGCCAGAAAACCCGAAACACCAAAACCCCATGCACCCACAGGTCATCACAACCATCAAGCTTCCCTTACCACATAAGAACTTTGGGTAGTCTAGGCCCCTGAGGGAGGAGTAGACCCTGTTTTTCTAGGAAGGGCAATGTAAGGATCCACGCTGCCTATACTAGGATGGACAGGAAGGTACACTCCTTTCAAACAAGAAAAGGAATGCCCCAGAGCATCGCTTCTGGAAAAAATAGTGGACCTGGGGCACACCTTTAACGAGCAGTGGGAGGCTGGTGCTTCTCCTCAGAATACACCGTTCCCAATCTCATGACAGCGGGCATCCTGAACCCTCCTTTATAACGAAATCCGCTGAAGATTATATTACAAAAAATGGGGACATATGCTGATATATTCTCCCTTTCTGCTTGATTCTGATTAAATACCCAAAAAGGACAAAATTTTACACATCTGATTAAGGGTAAAATCCCAGAAAATGAATAAAAATCCCTCAGGCCATCAGTGTAAATATTTTGGGAGGGCAAAACCATAAGGGCAAGAACTAAAATGCTCAAAGAAAGTCAATAAAGATTTTTAAGTTAAAATGATGGGCAAGCCAACCGCCATATAAAATTTTGATAGGCCACAATGAACAACGAACAACTTGAAAGAAATAGTGGCAATATTCCGCCACCTTGGGAATATTTGCCTGTGGATTGGTTTCATAATAGGGCGCGAGCCTTTCCCCATTCTTGGTTGATGATAAAATATATTTGAAATGGGTCAACCTTGGGACAAATACCACCCAAGAATTTTTCTAGCCAGTGCAGGTTTCAAGTTTGAAACCTGTACTAAGATGGAAGCAGATTTACCTGCTAGGCTAACCACCCTTCCTTCTTGGTTGATGATCTAAACCCTATGCTAAACCTACATTAGAGTACATTGTTATTTTTTAATTTCTTAAAATATAACAATAATTTCTGAAAATCCAATTTAGACCATTTTTTAAATCTTACCTAGTTTTAGAATTATGTCTACCTGAAAAATCTACCATGACCAATGGAAGGCCCCCAATCCTGTTCTCCATAATAATGGTCGCCATCATCTTGTTAAACTTGGCGCAGGCCTCACTTAGCAAAGGAAACAAAGGAATCCGCCCTGGAACTTGTCTACCAACCTGCCGCCTTAATAATGCAGCAATGATCCCTGCCTGGAACTCTGATTGGATCAAATTGACCCGATCTATTGTGGCCAACCCCCATCAAAGAGAGTACTGCAACAGAGAATCAATTAACAATTCTGTCAGCAGAAAAATAGGGATTTGACAAATCCCCTTCAATATCCGCTGTGAGCACAGCTCACTTATGATGCTGAACTCAAGTCCAGACAATTGCGGAGAGCTCCTCCTTCTAAACTCATTGGCTCTCCCACACCACAGGAGGCATAGATGAAATTATTGCCAGTTCTCAACTTGATAGTCAGAATCAAATTAAAGTTCATCAATCAGTATTTTCCACACCTTTCCCTTAATAGATCCTTTTCTCACATCCTCAGAAAAGCAATACCATGCAGGCTATGGATGCCATTGTGGGTATTAAAGTACCTTTTATGGAAGTCAAGTCTTTCCTTGGCACGCCATATATCTGACAATTTTATTTGTCAGAATATCAGTGGTTGACTCCTTAAACTGTTTATGGGCTTCAGCGCTTGTTGTGGTCTTGACATATTCTTGATATCCAATTCAAAGTTCTTGAAAGTAGCCATCACCAGCTGCTCTTCTTCTTCAATTAAGTTGATGATTTGGGTTTTTGGTTTGTTTGAGTTAAGTAATTTTCTATTCAATCCATTTCCATCAATTCTTTTTACTATTAACCTAGCAGACACAGCCACTATGCTAGGTGCCTCTAGCACGTGGTACCCTGAACTGGATATATTTCTTATCTTCATGATCATCCTCATCCTCAGTATGCAGATCCATCAAGTTCTTGGAAAATGGCGGTATCCTCCTTGGGGTGTATCCTTTTTGGCAGCATTTAATGGAAAGGATTGGTAAAAGTGCCCAGAATGGCAGCACTTACTACATTCCAGTTCTTGACGGGGTAGGAGTTCTTCTGGTTTTGGATTCTTATACTTTGATTTATTGCTCTTGTTGTTAGCAATGTAGAAAGCCTTGCTGATCCTTAAAGGGGTTTTCCAAGCCCTTATATTCCATTTTGTACATTTCTTTACATTGATAATTGCCTCTTTGAGTGCCTTCAGGGACATTGGAATTCTTGACTGAGAAGTCATATTCATCTTTAAGGTGGTATGAAAAACCAATAACCTTATCAGAACCGTTTTCACTGTTGTTTTTATTTAACTGAGGTAAGATGACCAGGGGACGGACATTACCAAATATATGTAAAACTAAGGAAATAATCGACAAATATAAAATTGGGCACCCCAGGGTACTCATGTTACCCCTGTTGCCAGCGGGACTGCCAGGTATGGGGGGTTGGTGCACTACTCCAAGGGGGTTTCCCCTGCTATGGAGCAGGTGTGAAGGAAAGGGTCTGTGTGGAGGAACCAGAGTGGGAACCGTGATTCTATGAGCGCTTTTTGCTTTGGTCTCATATATCCATAGAGCCAGGCTTGGAAGTGCTCCAGTAAGTGGACATGAAATCTGTTAATAACCTCATGAATGGTTGGGACCATGCCCTTGAACGCATCCAATGCAATTGTGTGTATTGTCCACATTGCAATGGGTATTATTAGGGAGCAGAGGGTAGATGGGATTGGTGACTCAATCTGGAGCGCAAAGATGCTCTTTGATATCAAACATCCTGTTCGTTTTAGATATTAAGCAGGCGTGCGACTTCCTGCCATATAGCTTTGGTTGGGGGGCATGTTTCTAGGCGGTGATGTAGGGATCCCTCCCCTCCACATACTGCACATGTTTTGTGGAGGGAGTTGGAGTGGTCCGCCGTCCTATAGGTCCTTCTCAGACAGCGCCAGGCGTTTGCTCTTATACTTGCCTGTAGGAGTGGGTGGTGAGTCATTTTCCACACTGCCTTCTGTGTGGTTAAATAATAGGGAATGTCCAACATATCTAGGTATGATATCCTAGCTATGTTTGGGGTTGTTACGAGTATATCTCTCTGGGGGTGGTTTTCTGGGTTTCTTAATTTGAATTGGGGGCTGGGTCGTCCCCTTCCCTGTATAGTACCCATGTTCTCTATGGTCCATCCCATACGGCGGATAGTTTGAAGGATATGTTTGAAATGAGGGGAGGTTTCATGCGGACCTGTTGCAGTAGGGTGTTTGGCAAGGTATGTAAGTAGTCTGGGTGGGCTATGTGGGTTGGTTAAATTGAGCGCCTGTGCAAAGTTAGTACTTGCTGCTCTGGACCAATGTTGTTGCGGGAGGTCTGGAGCAAGGATTTCCTTTATCCAGGTACCCAGGATGTGATTGGCGTGGCTCTCAAAATCTATTAGTCCCATGCCTCCGCTTGAGCGTGAGCCAAATAGTGTTTCCATCCATATAGGAGGGTGAGAGCTAGGCCACAGCCAGCCCTGGATAAGTGCGCGGATTGAAGTTATAAAGGTAGGTGAGAAGGCGATCGTGTGGGCTGGGTACCATAGTATTGGGGTGATGAGCGAGTTAGCAACTATAACTCGCCCTGTTAATCCTGGGGTTCTTCCCTTGAGGGAGGCAACGCGTTTGGATACCCGTTGTAACAGGTTACTTTCCATTGTCTCGTTAGCATATCCCCCTGATTCTAGCCAAATTCCAAGGTGTCAGACAGGAGTGGTGGTGGTAGGTGTTGTAAAGGGTAAAATGATTGGGTTTTTTCTTCATGTGTTGGTATGAGGTTCTGATGTTGTGGCCCAGTTGTTTGTGTATTTGCCTAGGAGGATGATTTCTGTCTTTCTTTTGTTGAGCGATGCATTGCTCACCTTGGAGTATTCCTCTATAGTGCGTTCCAGCTGTTGGGCATCTTCATTGTCTGCTATACCTGCTACGCAGTCATCCGCAAAGGCCAGTATCTTGACTGTTGGTTGTCCTTATGCGGTTATCCCCATGAGACGTGAGTCAGTTACTTGGAGGAGTGGGTCAAAGCTGATATTGTATAGCAGTGGGCTGAGGGGATCCCCTTGTTTGAGCCCTCTGTGTGGTTTAATCTTGTTTGTCAGGAATCCAGGGCCGCATACAGCCATGGTTGCAGATTCTGTTAGGAGCATCGCCTATTTTACAAATCTTGGTGGGAGTTTGAAGGCATGTAGACAATCTTTTAGGTATGGCCAGCTAACTCGGCTATACGCCTTTTCCTGATCCAAGAAGACTAGGGAACCAGTTGCTTTGGATTGGCAATTGTTTGCAACAGGGTGAATGTTGTTCCAGATTGAACTCTCTGGTATAAACCCAAACTGGTTGGGTGATAGGACGTCAGAGGCAATTGCGCCTAATCTGGCTGCTAAAATTTTTGTTATAATTTTTGTGTCAGCGTTGGAGAGTGCAATTGGGCGCCAGTTGGCCAGGTTCAACTTGTCACCCTTTTTATAAAAGGTTATAACGTAGGACTTATGGCCTCCTGGTAGTAGGCGTGTTTCCAACAAGCACTGGTTCATAGACGCCAATAGGAGGGGGGCGATTTGTTGAAAATATTTTTTGTAAAATTTGCAGGGTATCCCATCAGTCCCTGAGCATTTCCTACATGGTGCACCGCGAATTGTCTCCCAAAGCTCCTCCCATGTAATTAGGGATAGTATATTGTAATTTGGTGGTGTACTTAGTACCTCAGCAGTGTGTATAAATTTTTTAATTTTTTGTGAATCTGTTGGTGTTTTGCAATATAATTCGGTGTAATAATAGTGTACTTCTGCCTTGAACTCATCAGGGTTGGTTGCCACGGTGCCATTGGTCTTGCAGACCTGTGTGCATGTGGGCTGGTTTCCGCTGGAGTGGAATTGGTAGAAAAAGTATGTCAAACAGGTTTCACCTTCCTTTATGAACTTACCTTTGTTCGATACTTTGATTGTGTTGGTGTTCAAAGATGAAATTGTTAAGTTGGGCAGATATTTCTGCCCATTTGTGTCCCCAGTTGGGGCTATAGCCAGATCTCAGAGTATCTATCTCCAGGTGGTCTAGTTCCGCCAAGGTACACTTGATTGTGGCCATGTCCGCGGTGTACTTATGTGATGCAATATGTCAGGTTTTGTTGATTAAATCCTTTTTAAAATTTTCCCATGTTCCAATGGGATCTGAAGTGAATGGGGCTGTGAATTCTGGGTTTGTAGCCTCGTTTTTGACCCAGTCAGATATCTCAGGCATTTTTATATTTTCTGGGTGAAGCTTTCTCCAAGGCAACACCTGTGTGTGGGATTGGGTTGGCGTTAACTGCACTGTAACCAATCGGTGGTCAGAAAAATTGATCTTTTTTGTTGTAAATTTGGAGGTTCTTGAGTGGTGGGATTGCGGGACAAGGATGTGGTCAATGCAACTCATTGATATGAGCGCTCCCTTGCATATGTTGGGCTGCGTCATGTGGGGAAGGAGTGGTGAACTGGGGGGAGAGCATCCTGTAGGCCAAGAGATACCTTCATTGTGCGGAATTCAATGTGTCCAGGTGGGTTTCCCCTGGGATTAGGCCATTAATCCGTATTGGGGTTATCCCAGCAGTTGAAATCGCCTAACAAAATGGTATCTGGTGGGAGAGTGAGAGTAGAAATGTTTTCAAAAAATTGTTTTCTCTCAGTTGCGGTGCACAGTGCATAGACACATGCTATTGAAATTTTTTCCTCTTGGCATGTGATTGTTGCTACCAGGACTCAACCATGTAAGTGTGATGACAAATTTGTAGTTTTGAATTTTTTGTTGTTTTGGACGATCACCTCACAGTGAGGCATCCATACTGATTGTGATGGTGCAACCCTGGTTGACCAGGATCCTTCTTCCCCTTGTAGACAGTGGGTTTCTTGGATGGCCAAGATGTCTACATGAGGTTTTTGCAGGAATTTCAGCTTTTTGGCTTGGGACGTATGATCCCTGGCTCCCACAATGTTTAGTGTCCCTATTGACACTGAGGTGCCCGCAGCGCCTCAGGAGCAGTTCGGAGGGCCCTCTGGCCCTATCCCACCGCGGCTCATTCTGGCCATGCTCCACATCTGTACTCCAACTCTTTCACTGCCATTGTTGGTTCCCTTGATCTGACCCAATGATTCACAGGAATTGCAGTTTTTTGCATTTGCATCAACCTTTCCCGCACAGGTCTCATGTTGATTTGATGCAGATCATTGGTTGGATTCTATATTTTTGAGGTTCAAATTTGGTGAATTGTGCACCACATTTTCGCCCAAATTGCAGTTGCATTGCTCCTCAGTATGTGCATGACTGATGTCACTTTGTGACTCGGTCAGGTTGCTTTGAAAATTTTTGACCTGAGCATATTGTTCTGATTGGTTGGCTCGGTGAATATCCAAAAATATCCTCCCAAATTTGTCTGAGGTTAATGGCAGACTCCGCATGTGCTGCCACTTCAGCCGCTGCTCGCTTGTGGGCTTTTTGTGCTACTTTACATTATTTGCATGTAACTGGGTCCACAATGGAGTAAAGTCCACCCTCACCACAGTGGAATGGGTGGTGACCATCAGTTATTTTGGCGAAGTTTTCATTATCTTTGTCCATTGCTTCCTCACAATAATCATTTTCCATTAAGCCCTCTTTCACAGGGCATGTGTGTTCCTTGTGGCCTAGTAAGCCACAGTGGTTGCAAATGGGCGATGCGCGTTCCAGTGTAGCTCAGAATGCGGCTGACTGGCCCCCATCTGCAAAGTGAAATTCTGCTGTGCGGGGAATTCTAGATAAGTCCTCTTCCACTTCTGGGAAGGGGTTGATTATGGCAATAGCTTTGCCCATGCACAGGTTGGGCATCAGGCGAAATTTCTGTAATTTGAGTTGCTGAATTTCTCCATAGGCCAAAAGACCTTTGCGAAGCTCTTCCTTGATTACCTTATGAGGAAGGTTGGTGGGGAGCGAGTCAAAAGAGATGAACAAAGTCTTCACTTTGTTCCATCTGGTGCACGCAGTGCGCACAATTTTTTTGCCCTTGGGGAGAGCAATTTCCACACAGACTTTTGCTACGGCATCAGCTTCATCAGCTGTTTTGAAACCAATATTGATCCAGCTGCAGCCCATGTTGTTGGTGGCTACATACACTGCGTGAGGGAAAAGTGAGGGCTGTGCCTCACATGTCTTCTCCCACAGGGTTGGTGACTCATCCCCAAGGAGGAGTCTAATCCCGTGCTCCACCTTTGACAAGGGTTGGTTGAACTGAATGTACATATATTGCGTGTGCTTTACAGTGAATACCATAAACCCAGACGGTGTTTGGGTTTTTGATTTCTTTGCGGATTTGGTTCCTAGTCCCCCTCCAGGGCGTTTCTTGCCCTTAATTGCACTGTTAAGTGCACCGCTCACTGTGACACTCGCCCATGTTGTATTATTTTTATTGATAAAGTCGCCCATCTCTCCTGTGTGTGATTATCCAAATTTGCTGTTCAAATTGAATCATAGTAACTAAAGTGATTGTTACGAGAAAGAAAAGCTTTCCATTTTCACTGTTGTTAATTCCATAATTCCTATTATCTATAACTGCTGATCTTTGAGGTAGTAGCAATGGGCTAGTTCACTAACAGCTTGTTCTTGTCTATATCAATAAATAATAATTCCTGTTTCATGTTATAGAAATCATGTTCACTTCTGAATTTTGAGAGGAGGACGCTCTTTACTTAAGTCCAGGTCAGTCCAGGTTGTAAGTTTGTGCTAAGGATCTCATGAGCCTTATTTATACATCCTTGTACTTTATAATTTTTTGGTGGTCACTTGCACCATCCATGCTATTTATGTACATTTGGAGAAATCCAGCAAAATTATTCTCCTAGTGTGTACATGGTTTTGAGATAAGGCTTTAAATTTGTTTCCTCTCCCATAGATTTGGTGCACATCATCAGCATTGGTGTGGCAGTCAATTGAATAGTTAAAGTCAGAGCTCTAACTAAGTAGCTGCTTTGAGGAGGTAGGGTCAGTTGAGGTACAATCTACAGTTTAGCCTTCAACTTATCTTGGCTTTTGTCAAAGATATTCAGCATGGAATCATGCTAGTTTGCATTTTCTATACTCAATATAGGTTCAAATGTTAATCTCATCCATGTTCCCAAGGGACAAAATTTAATATAGCATTACCCTAATGGCAGATTCAAGCTTTATTTTCAGTGAAGATTAACTCATTATTAAATGGAGGTAACGTGGGCTCTTCCTGAAGTCTCCTTGCCACGCTCAAGCTGGTTGCATAGATAAATAAAGCAAGTTCAAAGCTTAGAGTCTTAAACGAATGGTTCCCTACTCTCTTCCAGGAGTTCAGAAGAAACCCCTCCATGATACTCTTCAATATCCTAATTGTCAAGTTGTTCCCAAATAATCTTATGTTCTTCACTTTAACTTGATGGTGCCACCAAGTAGTGAGAACCACAGTCAGCTTATAGGCCTTAGCTTGCTTAATTTGGGAGGCTGACTTGTTTCTTTTTTAGTACTAGATAAGGCTGACTTGTTTCTTAGAGGATCTTTTCCGCACAGATTAGACACCAGAAAAACTTAAGGCACATGACCATTCTCATCAAGGAAATTCTCTACTGATACTACTTGAGGTAGTATCAATTTTGCATAGAAACTACTTGCTCCCATGGCAAACTCTTAGTGACACTCTCTGATGTTCTCTTTTATGTTGACCACCTATGGACATAATGGAATCCTATTCATATTCACCTTTAGCATCTCAGCTCCAATGTATCCATACAAACAAGTGTCCTGGTCCTCTAGAGCAGATCTCAGACTGACTAATGTATTCTTCTCAACTGCTCTTTATACCATTTAAAGTTATTTGATCACTTAAATAAGCTTAAAGTAAACAGATTATTAAATTTATTTGAGGTGGGCCAATCTGGGGATGATACCGCACCAATTAAAGGGATTCAAAGTAATGGTTAAGGAGGATAAACCGCAGAAAACCTCCACATGCGGTGTATGATAGGCCAGGAACTCCATGGACCGCCTTGCTATCTGCTATCTCAGTTTGGGGCATTGGTGCACAATGCCAACACAGTCATAATTTTCCCCTACCCAACGTTCATCTACCAAGATTAAACTTGGGAGGCAGTGGTAGAGAGTCTATACTCTATTATTGGGGTACCCTCCTTTAGTTTAAGTAAAAAAAATTATATAATGAGTTTCTATGCAAAGTTATTTTTAATAAAGTAGATTATAATATTTTTTATTTTTCTTGTAAAATTTATGATGTAATTTGGATATAAATTATAAAATAAATTGGGAATTGTGGTAGCGTTATTATGGTCTTTATGATCCACTAGTGAGCTGGCATCTGAGTTACACTTTAGTTACATCATCTATTTTAATTACTATACCTGTGAGCTCTGTTTCATAGTGATTATCCCTAAACTAGGATGTTCAAAAGCCCCTTGTTTAGTCCCCACTTCTGGGTTGAGGGCTATTTTCAGGGTAAAGATTGACATTAATAGGATTCCTGTGATTGTTGATATTGTCCACCAGATCAAGAAATTATGGGTTGAAGTTAGATTGATTAATTTTATACCAAATTATAATTGCAATGGGATTGATTCAATTAATCACTTAACTTACCTTAATTGCAATGATATTGAGTCAATTATTTGCAAATCACATTTTCAATTAGACTGAGACAATTCCCACTACCTTTCAAAATTATATGCACAGCACAATTCTAAAAGCTCAGAAGAAGACTAGTACTACATCAGAAAATTAATTAAGCTTAGGTAAGTCCAGAAAGCTGGATGGAATATATAACTAAAGTATTATATGGTTAATCTTTGCAGTCATTAAAAATATTTTAAATTATGCAAACATTATTAAATCTATTTGCTGAAGTATTATCAATCCCAATCTACTACCCCTACCTACAAGAAACTCTCTTCCACTCTTCCCCTCTTAGACCATATCTTTAGGCAACTCCCATACCAATAATCCACCATTTCATATACCTGGATACCTCTACCATCCTTATCATACTGGCCAAACCCCTTAGTTGTGTTAGCTCATGGTTAGCTACCCCCAACCAGGTCAGTAGTACACCAGTCCCTGACAGCTATAGTTCCACCTCAGGATAAAACTTTTTTACCAATTTGGTACTATGCTGATCAGCTTTGGGTTTGGTCAATGGTACTGTTTCAACGTACCTTGCATCAGGGTTTCTAGCAAGACCTGAAATTAGTTGATTACTACTTCTGGTAATATTATGATGGAAAGTTTGATTGCTTCTGTTGGGGTTATTTCAGTTGGGCCACTTCTTTATCATTGATCAATTGAAAATTATTTTTCCCACCCTAAAGGTATAAGGGGGTCAAAATCTATGGTCTTTAGTAGTAGGGTTGTCATCTTCATAAATAAATCATTTCAATTAGCATGTATCAAGATACTTTGGGTGACATCATCTTGCCTAAATGGTAACTTTATAGGGTCAATTATATCTGTAAAGGGGGTTGGCCAACTCCATACGCAACTGGTAAGTTACCTGCACCTTCACCATACCAGTTTTGAAATTTGCCCACTTCAGAAGTTAAGTAATTATCTTCTCATACCTCCACGGCCTCATCTGCAACAGAAGGATATTTCATTAAATTTAAGGCTTAAATTATTATCAATCCTGAATTTTAAATTGCTAAGAAGAACAAGTTGGTTATGCTGAAATTACAAATGGTACAATTAAATGATGTGTTTAGAGCCTATTGCCTCACTAGTAATTCATCAACTTATGGGAAAAATCAGACTCCACTCCAATTATTATTATAGTGATGTAAAGTGAGACCTTGATCAAAAATTGCCTCGCCCAGTTGATACTTAACAATATTTGTTATATGCCCTTATTGATTAGCTTCCCAATATAGACTAGGATATTGAATTCTAATATACTTCTGACACTTTTCCTGGAATATTTCCCTATTCAATATCCTTGATTTCCCCCTGTATTTGAAATAGTGCTGTTGATATTTAATACTTATAATTTTGCATACATCTTGTATTCATTTTAGTTGAGAGTTCTCTTGGGACACATTAACCTTCATATAGGTTAAGTCTATTAATCAAGTTAAAATTAACCAAATCAAGGGGGTGGAAGGCGAGTCGGTAGGGCGTACGGCTACCAACCTGAAGGTTGCGGGTTCGATTCCCGCCCTTCGCACATCGATCGGGGTGCCAGCCGAAGGAAGCTATTGGCGGTTAGTAGGTATAATAACACGAAAACCTTACCCATGACGTAACCAGAAAAATCCGAGTCCCGATCCGGAGGTGAAAAAAAACTTTCTACGACAGAGTGACCCTGCTCAGGTTTCATGTCGATACTTTCTCTATTTCGGTAATGTCCGTCCCCTGGTCGGCTTGCCTCGAATAAATAAAATTGACCAAATCATTGCTAAAATGCAATTGCCTTAGAAATTTATAATTATCATATAAATATTGCTGTTGTTATAGAACTAATAGCATTGTAGTCTTTTAGGGACTGACAAAATAATTTTGGATACACAAAACCTTCTCCCTTGTTGATAAAAGTTAAGAAACATATGAGATAATAAATTCCTGGTTTTAGACAATATCTGTTATCTTTCTTTCTTTGTAGTCATCATGTCTAAACTGCTTTGGGAAGTTTTTCTGTGCTAAGACTGGTATTAATAAATAAATTTGAAAGTTATTCCTGCAATGGGTAATGAAATCTTGGTTTTTATAAATAAAGGCATCCTCATCTGTCTACCTTTTATTTCTGACACTTGGGGAGACTATAGTTTTTCTTAAATTATTTTTGGCTTTGTATCTCCTTGCCTTCCTTAATATTGTGATTTTATATTTTTTATGTCATCCTTTTGAAACTGTTACTTTTATAGTATTGGCTTCTGTGAAATATGAGTTATCTGGTTCACAAGTCACACCATCTGCCTGGACATTGTAAGGCTATATTGGCCCCATAACACTTAAAGAGTGCATAGAATTAGTACCACATGGTTTTAGTAAACTCAAATGAGATATGTTTATCATAGTAATGTTTGCTGGTTGGACAGAAGTGATTACATGTCCCTCTCAATCTTATATAGCGCTCTAAAAACCTCTATGACTAGAGTTGAGACTTTGATATCAGCTTTTTCAATGATCAGATATATACGTCTTGCTATTTCAATAGTTACTTGTTTATCAATTTAACGATTTTTGTTATCCTGTGAGTTGGATTTTGTCAGGAAAATCTAAAAAATCTTAAGCAAATGTAAAGCCTCTTATAGCTAATCAAGACTGTAGTTTTAGGGAGCCCTTTCATTTCATTTTAGAGGGTGCACAGATAATTGTGAACCCCACCTTCTGCTTTCCATATATTAATCTTAAAATTCTTCATGTTGCTCATCTCAACTTTTCAGGTTTTAAAACTCTCTTTACTCTTCTTCACTTTATGTTCATCAATATGTGAGTCAGTTGTATCATTATGGCTTTGTTTTTAACCGACTTTGAAAAAGGAGAAGGTTATCAATTCGACCTGTATTTATGTTTTTTATTTTAAACGACTTTGAAAAAGAAGAAGGTATCAATTCGACCTGTATGTATGTTTTCTCTTTTTTTTTTTTTTCTATGTTTGTTCGCGCATAACTCTGAAAATACTGGAGCAATTTGGATGATCATCTTCTCCAAAAATAGAGGATGCTCTAACTTAGGTCCCATTTTACTTTTGTAGGTATTGGACAAGTATCTGCTCATTAATTTAGTAAATATATCAAAATGGGCTCGGAAGCGATGGGTACTTGTGGGACTAATACAACTTCAGATAAACTTTTTTTCCGGCAACGGTGAATTGATAGCTTTGTTGCACAATTGATATGTCTCAAGCTGGAGGGTATGTTCAAAATCAGTCAGTATGAGCTCATAGCGGGATGAGCTTAAATCATTATAGATGGCTATCGTTTTTGCATAATTTGACCAATAAAATCATCTAAATTTAATAAAATAAATTATTAGTATATTTGTTTATAAGATATTATATATAGTAGATATACAATGAGTTTTAATTTTATAGAGAAATAGTAAGGGGGCAAAAACAATATAAGAGATAGTAATATTTAATAAAAGTAAAAGTAGGGAGGATACCCCAGTGGAAGAGTATAGACCCTCTACCACTGCCTCCCGAGTTCGATCCCGGTAGGGGACGATTTTGACTGTGTTGGTTTTGCATGCCAATGCCCCAAACCGAGATAGCAAATAGCAAAGGCGGTCCATGGAGTTCCTGGCCTATCATACGCTGCGCATGGAGGTTTTCCGGGTTTTATCCTCCTTTCTCATTTTCTTCACTTCCCTAATCGGTGCGGTATCGTCCCCAGGTTGGCCCACCTCAAATAAAATTTATAATATTTAATAAAAGTAGGAAAAAGAGCCACTTTTAAAAATGCACTACCTTTTTGAGGGAAAAAGAGCTGGGGGTAAAGTTTTTGGGAAAAAAAGAACCTTCTCAAAAAAAGTTAGGAAAAAAACCTTCTTGCAAAAAAAATTGGGTTAAAAGAACCTCCTTTAAAAAAAGCTCTAAAAAGTATTAAATAATTGAGAAATTAAGCCTACTCAATAAAACTTTTTGAAATCAGCGCCATATTTTAACTGACTTATAATAGATATTTATAATTTATATACTCAGTACTATATATTCTAAGTTGCTTATAGTATACACTTGGACCCAATCCAGATATAAGATATAATTTATATTTATGAGCAAAATTCTATAATTCAGTCTAAAATATGGTGCTGACTTCAAAAAGGGTTTTATTGAGTAGGCTTAATTTCCCAATTATTTCATACTTTTTAGAGCTTTTTTAAAGAAGGTTCTTTTTTTCAAAAAAAAATGTTTATTCACGCATAACTGAAAATAGTGGGCCATTTTGGATGATCTTCTTCAAAAATAGAGAATGCTCCAACTTAGGTCCCATTTTACTTTTGTAAGTATTGGTCAAGTGTCTGCCCATTGATTTATTAAGTATATCAAAATGGGCACAGAAGCGATGGATACTTGTGGGACTAATACAACTCCAGATAAACTTGATTCTGGCATCAGTGAAGCAATAGCTTTGAAGCACTTTTTATAATACCTCCTCTAGCATAATCAGCTCAGCTTTTGGCTCTAAACAAATGTTAAATTTTCAGCAGTTAAAATTCTAGATCAATTGCTTATGATATATATCCTATGGCTAGGGGTATGTTAAAAATTCAGGCAGTATAAGATCATAGTGAGATGAGCTTAAATCATTATAGATGGCTATCATTTTTGCATAATTTGAACAATAAACTCACCTAAATTTGATAAAATGATTTATTTTAGATAGTGATTGTTACAAAATTGGCTGTATTTAAGAGATACACCACAGGATTTTGCACAGGGTTCAACTCACTGAGTAATTAGGATCAACAATGTGATGATAATTTTCCTTGAAACAACAGAATAAACTTCAAATAAGTATGGAGCACTTGCTCCCACAACTCTTTTTATTTAATATAATCAATACAGTGGATTCTTGCTGTTTCCACTTACTCTAAAATACTAACAACATTCTTCTCTTAATCATCTTATCTCACCTATATTGTAGTAACTTCAGATGCTACAGCTTCCATGGCTTAGTAATTCAATTTGCCATATCTCATTGGTTCCATCAATTCATCATTTGTTCATTTATTAATTCACAATCACCCAATTTAGCTGATTTCCCATCAACCCAATATCGTCTTATTTTGAAGCACACTCAAATTAATTGTACTCAAAACAACTCAGAGGATTTCATCCATTTCACCATCACAACTTAGGGCTTATCATCCAGTCATATCAGAATCATAACATTACCCCCCTCTAACTGGATGATAAGGTTTCTATTGCTTATATGCCAGAAGGAACTTTGCATGCACTCAGTTGATGATCTGACCGCTAGCAGGGTCCTTGATAGTATATGCATCCACCCCAGTCTTCTCAATAACTTCAAATGGCCCAATCTAGATACTGGCCAACTTGTGTTTCTGCCTGAAATTGTGTTGATTGTGGAATAAGACCATGTCCCCATCTTTGAACTGTGCTAACCCACTACGTAGTACCTGATCAGCAGCTTGAATCTTAATCTTCTTGGCTAAACTGAATGAGTATGCTTCAGTTTGCAATTTGATTAAGGTGTCTGCTAGAGCTATCAAATAATGTTGGGGTTCCATTCCGCCAGTATCTTCTACACAGGATTATAATAGCACCAGAAGGGCAGGGTGTCAGCTGTATAGTAATTGAAAGGGACTCTTCCCCATGGCTGAATGATAACTAATATTATAAGCAAAGATGGCAAAGGACAAAAGGGAGCTCCAATATGAGGGTTGATCTGCTACTAATTTATAAAGTATGTTCACTAAAGTCCCATTGACCCGCTCCACCATTCCATTAGCTTTAGGGTGGTATGGGGTTGTCAAAACCCCTCAGATGGCCATTAGCTCATTAATCTTTGGAAGAATGTGGGAAGTGAAGTTAGTTTCATTATCAGTAAGGAGGAACTGAGGTCAGCCATGCCACTGAATAATGCATTCCATTATGAATTTGGCCACTGTGACTGCCCCTAAGTCTCATATCACCCTGGCTTCAACCCACCGGGTTAAGTGGTCAATTGCCACCAAAATATACTTGGACCAATTAGCTCCCATTGGCAGAGGCCTGACAACATCTATAAAAATTGTATGCCAAGCAAAGTGTGGCTTCACTAGCTGGTATGAGGTCTTCTGGTGGAATGGCTTTTCCGCTTGACACTGGTGGCAGGAGGAGATAATATCAAGCACATCAAAGTTCATGCTTTTCCAGTAATACCAATGCTGCAATAATTCCAATGTCTTGCACATGCCACCGTGCCCAACGGCCCTATGTGCGCTCATGATAACAGCTGGGTGGGCAGAAGGTCTTGGGATATTCACAGTAGTGTCCCCTATCCACTTATATAATTCCTCATTTTTCTGGAATGTATTTGCCCTTATTCCATCCAGTACCTTGATGACTGGATTCAGTTCATTGTCATACTTGCTGCTAAGCATCTTATCAAACTTTAAATCACCTAGATCTGCCATAACTGCAATTGTGGGTAATCTCAATAAACAATTGGTGTTTTGCTCCAAGTTGGTAAAGAATATTGAAATTGTATGCCTGCAGTTTAAGATCCCATCGGGCCAAACACCCTTCAGGCTCTTTAAGGTTCTGTAACCAACGTAACAAGGAATGATCCATTCCAACTTTGAATTTTACCCCATGCAAATACACCCAAAATTGCTTATAGGCATAGATCACCACCAAGCACTCCCACTCAATTATAGTATAATTACACTTGTGACAGTTTAGACTTCAACTACTGTATGCTACAGGATGTTCCTCTCCTCATCATCTTTCTGAGAAAGTACAGCCTCAACAGTGGAGAGGGATGCATCCATCTGAATGATAAGCTCCTGATCAAAGTTTGGATACCATAACACTGGTGCACTGGTCAGTGCCATTCAAAGCATATCAAAAGCATGTTGCTGATGTTCCACCCATTCAAACATAGTGTCCTTTCTTAATAGCTCAAATAGTGGTCCTCTGATACAGCTGAAGTTAGGGATGAAGCGCTGGTAATATCTGACCACTCCCAAAAAGACCTGTATATCCCACTTGCTGTTGGGTGGAGACATTTTTCAAATAGCTTCCACCTTGGCCAGTTGAGGTCTCAGCCCTGTGGCATCAACCACAATTCCTAGATACTCCAGCTAGTCCTTAAAGAAGTGGCATATCCAGGGTTTGATCTTGATGTTGGCCTTAGCAAGATGGTGGAATACAGCTTCTAAATGGTCAAGATGTTCAGAGAAGGTTTGGGAGAAAACATTAACGTTGTCAAGGTATACAAGGATGCATGACAGTTTCAGGTCCCCAAGAATAGTGTCCATCGCCCATTGAAATGTAGCTGGGGCATTACAGAACCCTTTTAGCATCTGGGTTGGTTGGAAAAGACCTTCAGATGTGATTACAGCGCACTTTTCCTGCTCCACTGGTGGCAACTCAATTTGCCAGTAGCCTGAGGTCAGATCCATAGCTGAGAAGAAATGAGCTTCCCCTAGCCAATCTAAAGCGTTGTCAATCTGTGGTAAGGGATATGAGTCCTTTTTGGTGATGCTGTTGAGTTTCTGGTAGTCAATTACTATATGGTTAGTACCATCCTTTTTTACAATAAGAACAGGAGAAGCTCATGGAATCTTTGACAGTTCAAGCATCCCTTGCACTAATAGCTTGTCAATTTCCTCAGTTAGTACTCCTTATGCCACCCTTGATTGGCAGATCAGCATTGACCTGATGGGAGGATGATCTCCAGTGTCTAGCCTATGAACTACCCCCACGTGCATCCTAAATCATGGTTGTCAACAGCAAAAATATCTTTATATTTTTGAAATAAAGCAATTGCCCTATCCTTCTGTAGTTCTGACAGCCCCACTAATTTATCACACAATACAACTGCCATTACACTGAGCTGTGGTTTGAAAGGCAGACCAAATTCCTCCAATGACCCAAATTCATGAACTGTAAAAACCTTCTCAACAAAGATTAAGTGTAAATATGCCACTATTTGGTGGTGGTGGATTTGCAGTGGTACTTTTTGTAGATTTGCAGGCAAAACTTTGATCTCTCCTGCCCTGGTAATATAATGCCTGGGCCATGTGGGCTCAAACCGTGATTGCTGATATGGCCCAATAACCTCCCCATAGAGTACATCTAGAATTTCAACCACCAAGTCAGTGTTCAATATATCTTGATGCCCAGATGGAATAGATATAGTTCTGGCAGCCCTGAGCGGCAGCCCTTGATATTCATAGATCTGTTGATGAAGGGCCCAGGTTTTGCCCTTTAACTGATGGTAGCTCACTGGGATTACTCCATCTCTATAAGCTAGATTGATATTCTCCATATGCACCAGATCATTTGGCACTCAGCTAGAGATGAAGTGAATTGGGATTCACTGACCCAATATTTTAAAAGTTTCATCCATCATGTCAATGACAGCCCCATAGTGACACAAGAAAGCAGTTCCAATTAACAGATTGTAATTGCTATTTGGTAACACTATAGCTGGAGCTACCATGACAATAGAACCAAACCACAGCGGAAGTGCACTGTATGCTCCCTAAGAGACTATATTTTCTGCTCCAGCAGTGCTGTATACCATCAGGTGTTCCACATCCGGTTTTAATGACAACTTGGCCACCAATTTGGTGGAGACTATATTGATGGGGGCATTGGTATCTATGATGGCACAAACTTGGGTCTTAGCTACAACCAGGTTACAGTAAGTACATTTGAAGTAAGATGCATCTTGACTGTTTATAACATGGACATCTAAGTAATCCCTGTTTTCAAGGAAACAAGCAATCCCTTTACCAATTCTGGGGTATTGTTTTATAATAGTTTTGACTGGAGGAGTGTCACTTACTGCTTGCAAAAAAGGTGCATCCAAGGAGGGGTCTAACTTTTCAGGGGTTACTTGGTTGAATATTTGGCAAGCATACGGCTCAACCTGCATCTGGGACCCCTCTTCTGCCATAGCCGCAGACTGCACTTGTCAAAACATTCACCCCCCAACCAGCTGCTGATATAAAACTGACTCATTGTGCAAGGGAACTTCCACTGAATATTCTAATTTGGGTTCAGGTGGGACATCTGGTATAGAGGAGATAGAGAGTCCCTTCTCTATTCCTCTCTGACTTTTCCTTGGCCATACTGTTCTGGCTGTACACAAGAGACCAGTTGATTAGGGCTTCATCATGCCAGATGCCCCTGTCAACTGCATTTGAAACAGCTGACCCCCATAGGGCCCACATCCCTGATTAATATGAAACAAGCCTTGTCAAGAGTTGGGCTGAAAGTGGTCAGCATAAACAGGTTAGGGCAATAGTTGGGCCATGTATGATAAGCAGGTATGGGGTGGATGTTTAACTGCTGAGGGTAACTTGGTGGAATGTAAACTGGACTAGCAGAGTTTTCCAAGTAAGATAATTTAGAAGTTATAGCAGAAGGATTCTGCTCAGTATTAGGTGGAGGGAAGTTGGCTGATATATGATGCAAAAACTGAATAATTTTTAAGCAAAGGTACATCTTCATCCAACAGTGGGCCATAACATTATATAACTCATAGTATGGCTTTACAGCAGAAGTCATCACAATACACACATCTGATTCAGATAAAATTCTGGCTCAATTAGCACATGTGCTTTTGCCATAAATTGCTCAGCAAACGCGGTGAGGGTCTCATTTCACTGAAACCTGATGGTCAAAAATTCAGCCTTTCACTGTGACATCTTTGCAGTTTTTATGAACAACCACAGCATAATCTTTTTAACTTTTTGGTATGTAATGGAACTTCCAGAAAGATAACAGATGACTTGATCAGCACTTCTGACATCCAAGAAAGAAATCAACAGTTTTGCTCTCCATCAATTAGAGACTCCTTCAGTTGCAATTTTAAATTGCTCAAAGAACCCATGAATATTCCCTTCACAATTGAATGGGGGCAGCTTATTGCAGCAAACCTCCTGGAGCAGCTCATCTTGTTTTTTAAGCACAGTGTCCAAAGCCAGTTTCAGCTCCACATAGGCAACTGACCCAGAGTATTGAGTAGAATATTTATCAAGACAACATTGATGCAACATAGCTGGCAACTGAGTTTTTATCATTTTATAATTGATCAATGGGCCCCCTGTAGTGAGCTCCACTGTTATAAAATTGATAGTATTTAAGAGATATGCTGCAGGATTTTTCACAGAGCTCAACCCGCTGAGCAATTAGGACCAACAATGTGATGATAATTTTCCTTAAAACAACAGAATAAACTTCAAATAAATATAGAGCACTTGCTCCCACAACTCTTTTTTATTTAATATAATCAATACAGCAAATTCTTGCTATTTCCACTTACTCTAAACTACTAAAAACATTCTTCTCTCAATCGTCTCATCTCACCTATATTGTAGTGACTTCAGATGCTATGGCTTCCATGGCTTAGTAATTTAATTTGCTATATCTCATTGGTTCCTTCAATTCATCATTTGTTAATTTTGCAATCGCCTAATTGAGGCAATTTCCCAACAACCCAATATTGCCTCATCTTGAGGCGCTCAAATAATTATTACTCATATTAAACTTGGTGGATCCTACCCATTCTGCCATAATGACTCAGGGCTTATTGTCCAGTCATATCAGAATCATGACAGCAATCAATAAATTTAATATAGATTGTCTAATAAAAGTAACCAAATCTAATAAAATAAAGTATTGTAGATGGTGATCAGTAAATTTAGTATAAATTGACTAATAAAATCAACTAAATTTAAAAAATTATTAGTATTTTTGTTTATAAGATACTAAATATATTATATATATAATGAGTTTTAATTTTATAGAGAAATAGTAAAGAGTCAAAAACAATATATAGAGATAGTAATATTTAGTAAAAGTATAAAAAAGAGTCACTTTTAAAAATATACTAATTTTTTAGGGGGAAAAGAACTAGGGGTAAAGTTTTTTAGAAAAAAAGAACCTTCTCAGAAATTTTTTTGGGAAAAAAGAATCTCCTTTAAAAAAAGCTCTAAAAAGTATGAAATAATTAAGAAATTATGCCTCCTCAATAAAAACCTTTTTGAAGTTGGTGCCATATTTTAACTGACTTATAATAGGTATTTATAATTTATATACTCAGTACTATATATTCTAAGCTGTTTATAGTTTATGCTTGGACCCAATCCAGATATCTCTATATATTATTTCTCAAGGGTGTTTTTTTGTCGCTGTGAAATATCTCCCTTAATATTGTATCAAAATTAATGTTTGATACGCCATTTTTAAGATTATTTTTCCCTCTAATGATAAAAAATAAATAAAATATTTTCATAGTAAAATAAAAGTTTTATATATAACAAGTGAAAATTCTATATGTTCTTAATGGAAAGCAGTATAACGTTACGACTGAGCAGTTAGATATTCGGTTGATTCGATTTTAAATGGTTTTGGCGAGCGGTTGGTGGTTTTGGGGTTGATTAATAAGCTTGATGGTTTTAATAAGCAGTTAGTGATTGGTTAGTTCGATAAGTTAATTGGTTTTGGTGAGTTGTTAGTGGTTTTTGGTTGATTTAAAAGTTTAATTGTTTTGGCTGGGTGGTGGATTTTGATTGTTTCGATGGGCTCAATGGTTTCAGGTAAGTGGTTGATGTTTTAAATTTTATTCGAGGTGGGCCAACCTGGGGACTACCGCACCGATGAGGGGAAATCGAATGGGAAAGGAGGATAAAATCCGGAAAACCTCCATGCACGGCGTATGATAGGCCAGGAACTCCATCGACCGCCTTTGCTATTCGCTATCTCGGTTCGGGGCATTGGTGCGCAACGCCAACACAGTCATAGTCGTCCCCTACCCAAAGTTCCTCTACCGGAATCGAACTCGGGGAGGCAGCGGTAGAAGTTTCTATTCTACCACTGGGATATCCTCCCCTGTGGTTGATGTTTTAATTCGATAAGTTTAATTATTTTGATTGAGTGGTTGGTAATTTTATATTCTACTTAATAAAACACATTCATTCACTCGCTGACTGACATCTGAAACCTTCGAGTCTGATAGGGTCAATCTATTTGGGTGAGTGGGTGAGAATTGGCGAATCTTATCAAATCTGAAATTATTGAGCCTGATAGTTCAATCTGTTTGAGCGAGTGGGTGAGAATTGACAAATATCATTGAATAATTCACCAAATTGCTCACCTGAAGCTAATCGATTCTAATAAGTAATTTATTTGGATGAGTGAGTGAGAATTGGCAAATAAGATCGAATCTGAAACAATCGAGTATGATAGGTTCAATCTATTTGGATGAGTTGGTAAGAATTGGCGAATATTATCTAATAATTCACACTTTGTCATCTGAAGCTAATCGAGTCTGATAAGTTTAATCTATTTGGGTGAGTGGGTGAGAATTGGCAAATAAGATCGAATCTGAAACTATCAAGCCTGATGGGTTCAATCTATATGGGTGAGTGGGTGAGAATTGGCGAATACTATCTAATAATTCATCAAATTGCTCACCTGAAACTCAACAAAAATCAGTATTAGAGTTTAAGTAGATTAAGTAGTTAGGATAATCAGTTCACCAGCCACGAGGGCAACAGCGAAGCTGTTAGTCCGAGTGGCTTGAGAGTAGTGCTGGCACAGCCTATAGGCTACAATGTGAGCTTATCATTTGATAAACTAAATACCGTAGCAAAGCACGGGTATCTGGATGTTAGGTTTATATATTTTAAAAACCTGCCTAATTTGGGTCACCTATTTAATAAAATACTTTTGGCAAGTAAAGTAGAACTTGATTTATCCTATTACCTGAAGTGATGCAAAGTATTCGCATGGGTCACCTAGTAAGATATAATTTGTATTTGTGAGCAAAATTCTATAATTCAGTTTAAAATATGGCGCCGACTTCAAAAAGGGTTTTATTGAGTAGGCTTAATTTCTCGATTATTTAATACTTTTTAGAGCTTTTTTAAAGGAGATTCTTTTTCCCCCAAAAAATAAATTTTAGTGAAGATGACTACTTTAAGCTTGGTATTACTTTCCCTATCGTCTCTATGGATATCGGGGGGCTACAAACGATCTCCTGATAACGATGGTGAAACTAATCAAGAAAGTGTTACACGAATAAATTGCAATTAGATAAGCCAAGCTATAATAAACTTAAGGTTATAAATAAACTGAGGTAATCCTACCTCAAATACACAAATAATTAAACTGAGGTAGTTCATTAGAGAAGTAACTTCTAGGTCAATTGGAAAAAGCTTTTTAATTTTGGCTAGCTTTAGCTGCTGAATAAAAAGTGATTTGGTCTAATATGAATACATGTATACTAATTTTCTTACATTAGATAGAATCCATTTATAAATTTTTCTAGCAATAGTTTTAATAAACTTTGTGAGGCCAGTTTTCTTATATCGATGGCATTTTTAGAATTTTTATCTTTCACATCAGCTTTATCGACCACTTTTAACGTACCGGATGAGATCATCAGATCTGAATTGAGATCCATAACTGTCATGGGTTAATTTAAGTGGACTAAAGGTTATGAATCGATGGGATGAGGAAATTCGCCAGATGGATGGAGATGGCGGCCGAGGTGGGTTGAGTCAAAATACTAAATATGGGGCAACCATTGGGGTTGGACTGGTCAATAAAGATATGGAAGGTACATCTAATGGCGTCGAGTCCAGTCCCCAGCATGAGGATCGAGGGGAGTAGGAATGGTAAGGAGCCAGTTGAGGATTTCAATAACCTTGTGGCAAGGTTGGCTAAAAGGGAGAGAAGGAAGGTGATGAAAAAAGTAACAAATTCGGGTTGGACTTTTGACTGTTTTAGCATGCACTTGGCTAGGTGGGCCAGTGCTGCCAGGCCAATCGAAATTGGGAGTTGCTTTTTGAAATCCGACATTAGGAAGATTGAATAAAGTGCACAAAGTACTAGAACAATCCCACCCTCGGCAAAAATTGGAAGCTCGTGGGTGCATTCCGATAGAGTTAGCTTAACCATTGACACTCGAACCCCCAAACAAATTCCCAACCCCATCAGTGTGGCATAAATCAATGAGTAGAATAGACGCATCAACCCTGAAATCATCGACTGGCGGAGAAGTTCACAAAGTGCGACTGTAGCATGCAGTCCAGGGAGAAGCAACAGAGGTGACGACAGAGCTACCGCCATGAAGCACGTCTCCTTATACAACAAGGTTGATATAAATCCAATCGAAACCATAGTAGCTACCTCAAACACCCTGTGCAAGTTGGGAGCAAGGTTGGAAGCCAAGTACAACATCCCCACAGAAAGCCCTTGTAAGCCAGCCAAACCAGTACTTTTCCAGTCGCCACCAAGTTGGGTCACACATGCTAGACATGCGCACAACGGGAAGAGTAATGCGTTGCCAAATGTACCCATCAAGGATGGCTTACATAAAAGATTTCGTTGAATCGTAACGGCATCAACAACATTAAGCTCGCCTCGCCTTACCCGCCCAATTATTTCCCAAACCATGGCCAGCTTCCCCAGTTCCAGGCCATGTTCCAATTCAAGCACTCTAGTAAGCGAAATATGGGTAATATGGTTGGTGAAACTGACTACGGCTGCACTTGACAGAACTACACATTTTGCCTCTAAGAGTGAGCTGACTGCATCTTCAATCTCGTAAGCTGGTCCTCCAAACCTCGCAAGGCACTCCACCATACTTAGAACAAAATCACCTTCTTCGCAGTTGAAGCCGCTTATTGAAAAAGTTGGCGTAACCTTCCCGTTGTCCCATCTCAGCTGTTCCAAGCCATTGATCTCAACCATATGGTGTTGCTCCTCCATAATTAACTTCTCCCCACTACGGTTCAGCTCGCATTAAATCCACATAAGCCCAAGTATCAAATCTGCCATCCAATTGGGTTCAAAATTAAATGTTTTGCATTAACCCTTGGCGTCAATTTCAGGTTTGTCAACTCTTAAAGCCTCAACGTTTAGTATTTTGCCTAGTTTTATCAGATTAGAATAACAATCAACCTTATTATAGCTATAGTAATCGTCACCTAAAATTATCCATATGGTGAATACGAACTACGTTTCACTAATTAAACCTAATCGAATTGAATATCAACACATGTTGAATTTGACGATATGGACGATGGCAAACTTGGATTAACTTTTAACCAAGCACTAAATTAATCGGAATCTATAGGATCGAGTCCATAATCTACAATATCCATTCGCATTCTCCATAGACGTTATTCAAGCTTAATATATAAGTCATTTTATCTATGTGGGTATGTCTGTTCCACATCTCCTTTTCCGCTTAACTAATTTCATCCAAACTTGGAACAAATATTTTATGCAACAGGGGAATCAACATAGGCAGGTCTTTTTCTTAGGCATAAGGTACATAAAAGTCAATTATTTGATACTAGCCGATTTACCCGTGCTTCGCTACGGTGTCTATAAAATTTCAGATTTTCAATTTATTAATTTAGATTTTATACTATAGATAAACAAAACCACTCAGCCAAATCTAATTGCTCAATCGAATCAACCAAAAACCACCAACCACTCAGGTAAGCCTAACTGAACTTATCAAAACAACCAATAACTAATCACCCCTCAAAACTAAACTATGTCCTATCGATTCGACCAAAAGCCATTAACCACTCGACCAAATAAAATAAACCTATCGAATCAATCAAATAACTCCAAACTGCTACCCGAAACATCTCTCTATATTTAAAATCATTGTGTACGTGACATCTTCCAAATTACTAAATCAACTTCTACTTAACTTGCCAAAAGTATTTTATTAATTAGGTAAACCAAGTTAGGCAGGTTTTTAAAATATATAAACCTAGGGAGGATACCCCAGTGGTAGAGTATGGACCCTCTACCACTGCCTCCCGAGTTCGATCCCGGTAATGGACTTTGGGTAGGGGACGATTTTGACTGTGTTGGTTTTGCGCACCAATGCCCCGAACCGAGATAGCAAATAGCAAAGGCGGTCCAAGGAGTTCCTGGCCTATTATACGCCGCGCATGGAGCTTTTCCGGGTTTTATCCTCCTTTCCCATTTTCTTCACTTCCCTAATCGGTGCGGTATCGTCCCCAGGTTGGCCCACCTCGAATAAAATTTAAATTTAAATTTAAATTTAAAATATATAAACCTAACATCTAGATACCGGTGCTTCGCTACGGTATTTAGTTTATCAGATGATGGTAAGCTCACATTGTAGCCTATAGGCTAAAAAAAAAAAAAAAAAAAAAAAAAAAAAAAAATGCTAACACTACTATTGAGCCACTCGGACTAACAGCTTCACTGTTGCCCTCGTGGCTGGTGAGCTGATTATCCTAATTACTTAATTTACTTAAAACTCTAATACTGATTTTTGTTTAGTCTCAGGTGAGTAATTCAATGAATTTATTAATACCAGCATACAACGCCATGTTCATTTTGTTCCTTTTTTGTTTCTGTCATGTATCAGAGATGGCGTTGTATACGGATTTTAATTTTTTCTGCTTTTCTTACTTTTCCAATGCTCGAGGAAACTTCTCGAGGCCGAGACGAACGAAAAAAAATTCATCGAAATCAGTCAATGCGTTCTCGAGATATTATCAAAAAAGCCGTTCCATACAAAATGTATGAGAAAATGAATTTTCTTAATTTTTTTGTGAATTTTTCCCATGTTTTAATAGTTATTCTGCTATTCGGGGCGGAGACAAATCCAACAAATCAAAGATCATAAAAATCGGTCCAGCCGTTCTTGAGTTATAAATGGTGTAACTAACCCGACTTTGTTTTATATATAGATAGATATTCGCCAATTCTTACCAACTCACCCAACTTAATTAACCTATCATACTCGATAGTTTCAGATTCGATCTTAATTGCAAATTCTCACCCACTCACCCAAATAGATTAAACTTATCAGACTCGATTAGCTTCAGGTGAGCAATTTGGTGAATTATTCAATATTTGTCAATTCTAACCCACTCGCCCAAATAGATTGAACCCATCAGGCTCGATAACTTCAGATTCGATAAGATTCGCCAATTCTCACCCACTCACCCAAATAGATTGACCCTATCAGACTCGAAGGTTTCAGATGTCAGTCAGTCAGTCAGTTAGTGAGTGAATGTGTTTTATTAAGTAGATGAAGTCAATATATAATTATAATGAGAATCGATAGATCGTTTCGACTAAGCTGTTTGGTGGTATTTGATCGATTTGACTGATCCAAGTAACTTATCGATGACCATCTACAATATAAAAGCTAAAATAAACGATTAGAACCATCTGATAAATTATAAACCCAAGCAACGCTGGGTAAATTGACCAATATTACCATTAATGAGTAAATTAAAACCAACTTCCTCAACGTAAACCAAATCATAGATATAGCTTAGATATTAATGAAGCCTTATTGTCTTATATTGCTCCAACAGATACACATACTATCATATTATAAACAGGATTGAGAAATAAATCGCGTTCAATGTCAAAGTTTCACCTCTTCAGTTTTCCGCAGATAATCCCACATTCAGTTGATTCTCTTACCGGTTGTGCCATTTACTAGGTACAGCTAGATCTATCAGATCACAGATCGAATTGATAGTTTATATCTTAAAGCTTGTATTAAATTATACGTTTTTAGTAATCAGTAAACCATAAGGTTAATCATATTATCTTAAATGTTAACATCTATTTTATTATCATATAAACTATGATATGTTAAAAAGCTACTACCCCCAATTACAATTTTAACCCATAATATCCATCCTTTATCTCAGAAGACGAGGTTGAACGATATTAACTTTACTATAAACTCCTTCCCCGATAATATCTCATTCGGGTTGCCATTATACAAACAGCCGATCTATAGAATCAGCGCATTTGATTGGCTATAACTTATATCAGGTCGGTGAAAAAGTTGGCGTGATGAGCTTCAACCTTGAGTATGTATTTTAAGAACTAAAGCTGGTCCAAAAGTTTTATCGGATAGAAACTTATCGCTTTTTTTTAAAAAAATATTCGAGGTGGGTCGAAGAAACTTATCGGTTTATTATCCAAAAAACCATGGCTCTAGATACCATTTTTAAGTTTTAGTTTTACCAGGTTACGAATAAAATATTTTAATGTTTTAAAAAGTTTTTTTACAAAATTCAAAATTCCACATTTTTTCAATGGATTGTTGTATTGTCATGGGAGATACATAAGTGTGCCAAACTTCAAAGCTCTAGGTAGTCTGGAAAGTAGTAAAAAATCAGTTACAAGGTTCTATCCAGACAGACACCACAGCAAGTGGAGAAAACATTTTAATAGAAATTTTTATATGTAAGAAGTAAAAATCTTATATATTTTAATAGTAATAGATATTTTTATGGCTAAGAAGTTTGGTATTCAGTTAATTTGATAGTTTCATTGGTTTGCCAAGCAGTTAGTAGTTTTAAGTTGATTAATAAGCTTGATTATTTTAGTAAATGGTTAGTGATCAGTTAATTTGATGAGTTAATTGATTTTGGTAAGTTATTGGTGATTTTTATTTGTTTGATAAGTTTGGTTTGATTTTACCAAAAAGTTGTATTGGCTGATTTTTTAAGCCTGGGGGAGCACTCCCTGTGGCTAAATTGGTAGATATTGTGACAGTCAAGGCGCTGCCTGATCCGCCACATAGCCCCAACCCCCCTAAGGCGGGGATCACAGCTAATAGTGTTGCACTCAATTTATATAAAAGCATAGGGCTCAAGGGCAATGACCCTCAAAAATGGCATTCTGACAAGTCAGATGCCACAAAACTGACAAAACCTTGAGGTAAAGGTGGTAAAAGTCGATATAAATGTCAACTGGACCAATCAGAGGCCACCAACCCAAATTCCAAGGTCCCATGTGTAGAAATTGGTGATGGCAAAGAGCAGCCCAGCAAATCAGGGGCTGCCAAGCCAAATTATGCTAAAAATGGAAGTGATATGAATCATGGCATTGGGCAGCTCAGCAAATCAGGAGCTGCCATGCCAAATAACACCAAAAGAGGAAATGTCAGCATCTGGAAGCTTGACAAATCAGGAGCTGCCAAGCCAAATAATACCAGAAAAGGAAACGATGGTATTGGGCAGCTCAGTGAATCAGGAGCTGCCAAGCTGAATCCACCACTTGTCAAAATTATTGAGAGCCATGGCAAAGGGCAGCCCAGCAAATCAGGGGCTGCTGGGCTGAATTATCCCAAAAATGGGAATTTTGGTGATAAGGTTGAGATGAGCTCTGATTAATCCTCAATGAATGGAAATATATGCAAAAAAGTTTCTATAATGCCATGGGTACTCAACAGATGGTCTAGAATGGGCCTAGATGATAACATTGGAGGCTGAGATTCCTGAAATAGGCCCACGGATAGTCTGCCACCCACGGACTCCGCGGGGTCCAATTCTCTATATCCCCCATTCCCTAATATAAAATTAAACCAAGCAAAGGTGTTTAAGACAACTTTGTCTTCTAATATATACAATAAAAACCTCAAAAATCAAAAATAAAGTTTTGAAATTTTGAAATCATTTATTTGAGATTTAAAGGAAAATCGTGGATTTTGAGTGAATCAACATAGATCATTCCTCAGATTTTGACAGAGCTGTCGCCTCTCTGTATGCTCTCTCTGGAGGCCAAACTGCCCTCCTCAGTGTGAGCATCATCCTTACAGTGTTCTAAGGATATCTAAATTGCTCAACAAGCCAACAAACATGGGACCTCACCACAGCGGCCCTCTCTTGCCTATGGGCCCTCACATGGGCCCTCTTGCCCAACTGCTTTGTGGCAATGTGGAGAGACCCCATTCATCACAGATATACCCATTTCAGACCAAGAAGGGGAAGAAGCCAGTGGCTGCCCCCTTGTCATTCTGGGTGATTTAGACCATGTGATAGATAAGAGGTGGGTAATAGTGTACCCCTTGAAAGTTGCATCATTTTCCCCATGTTAATTACTCATGAGTTGTTACATAAAATCAGAGTATGTGTGGGGAATTGGCAGTGGACAGGGATCTCCACCAGCAGGGAGTTGGTAGCAATCCTTCCCTTTAGTGAGTTGTCTCTGGTGGTTCAAGTTCCACCAATAGTGGTAAATTGGAATTGCTGAAAACAAAATGAGCAAATTGATTTTGGGCATGTGAATTCCGATCTGCTGGGGCCCTTCATTGTCAAAAATCATGAGCTCACCCCTGATAGGTATAGGCATAACAAACCCCTTCCTGCCCCAGTGGGACCAGCCATATGTGGCCTGGCTGTGGGCACCCCCAGTCACCCGCTAAATGAAGTGATGCTAATCTGTTAAGTGAAGCCACTTCAGAAGAGGAGAGTTGATGGAAAACTTTTAGTGTGAGTTAGATATCCAGGCCAGAATCCATACAATATCAAAGAAGATTGGGATGCCAATATGCTACAATCAATAATTGCAAAATTATTTTTGACAGTGAGTGTAATCATTTTTTTAGTACTAGATGGTTAATCATTTTAGTCCCCAATTTTTTTATGAGCTTACAAGGCAGCAAACCCTGACAGGTTCCGCTGTCACTCCATTTTTCTTCCTCTCCATCACTTCTGGGTTTAAATAAAATTCTTAAAATTTCCAAAATTATTGATGAGTTAAAGAGGTTGGTTGAATACTTAATGGTGATGATCCTATTTCAAAAAACTCTGGCTAGTCCTTGCAGCTGCGTTTTTCATTTTCTATCCATTAATATAAATGGCTGTACCAAAAGTATTTTAGCTGGGGTTCTGGGTGTTCATTCACCAAAGTTTCTGGCCAGTCTTATCATTATCAGCATCTTCAAGACATATTTGGTATCTTTGATGGTTTTTTCTAAGCAGTTTAGTGGTTTATCTATGGCTAGCTGAAAACCAATTCTACACTGGGTGGAGAGCATATTTTGAGAATATTTAGGTTAGCTGTTTGGTATTAATTAATTTATTTTATAGGACAATGGATTTGCTAAGCGGTTAGTGATTTATACATTTGATAGGTGTCATGGATGAGACCACAAGTAGTGCTACTATCCAGTCCTTGACAAATGGAATGTGTGTAAGCAACCCTCAAACTGATGGCAATACTGGCAAATATGCCATCACAGATGGGAGAAATCAAAGCCTTTTTATAGAAGAAGGTGAGCTAAAGAATTTTTCAATTAATTGTGGTGACGTCATACAAGATAATTTTCACTCTGCCGCCTTTGAAGATTTATTATATGAGGATGATGATGCCACCCAAATTTCATATAAAAATTGACCCCTTTTATACCTTTGGGGGCCCAAAATAATATGCATACCGCCAATGACGCCTAATGAGTGAACCAATTTACACCAGAAAAAGAATCCAAAGTTTGAATTTAAATATTAACAAAACAGGTAGTCATCCAATCTCCAGAGCAACTCAAAGCCATGATTTGAGCACACTGTTGGAGCGCCATTGCTAGAATATGATGTTGAGATTTATATTACCAAGTTTGGCAATCAACCAATATCAAAAATGAGTGCAATGAGCCAATTCCAAGAAGCATGACCTAGCACAAAGGCTTCTGAACATCCAGATTCAGGGGTAACCACTTCAAGATGGAGCTTGTACATACAGTAATTAGCTAAAATGAGTGATGAGATGAAAGCTGCAGTCAGACATTGTTTAACTAGTTGATCATGAAAAACACTCTTATTGAAACTTCAATTTTCCTCATTATTTTCTAATGTCCTATTCATTTATATCTTAAATTATCCCTAAAAGTATATGTGACGTCACTTTTATATTTAATAAAAACCCTTATTACAGAATCTTAAGCTTATCCTTCTTGTTTTAACTTGTGTTGTATCAAGTTACCAATTATTAGTAGCCAGTTTGGGATTGACCAATCTGAAGTAATCACTAGTAACCAGTCTATGATTAACCTGTTTTGAAGAAGACACTCTGTCAAGGATACCTTGGTGCTGTTAACGTCAGGGAAGAGGTTGGAAAAGTTCCACATTGAGTTATGAAGGCCACCATATGCCAAGAATATCCAAGAGTTTCAGGAAGTTTGCCAGTAGCGCGAACAAGTTAATTAAGCAATTGATGCACCAAGTGGTAGCATCTGAGGAAATTTTGCTTAGTAATAGCGATTGGATGTTAGTGAAGGTTTTCTAGTTCCTAATCTGTGTGGAGTAGATCCTCTAGGCAGCAAGTCAGCTGCCAAAGTTAAGCAAGCCAAGGTCAGCATGCTGCCTTTGGTCTCTATTACAGGGTTGCACCATCAGGCCCTAGCAATAGAGATGATAGTACTTTTGAGCAAATTGATGATGATGCGGATATAGAGGTGTATCACAGAGAGGGTGGAGAGAATTCCTCTGAACTCCAGGTGAGGGAGGAGGACACCAATTGTACAAGACTCTGTACCTTGGAATTTAAAGTGCACAATTAGCGTATCAATCTTAAGCATGTCAAGGAGACCACTAAAAGTGGTAGAATTTGCTCACTACCCATAGTTGTAATGGATCAGGTGGTACCTGATCCGTACATTGCTACGGTTCAGTTAGTGCTAGATACAGCTATGAAATTTATAAGAAGAAACCCAAATAAAGAGGAATCAAAGCAAGGAAAATTCATTGGTTTGAAACTAGAATGCATCTGAGTCGATATGACGTTGGACTTACAAGCATTTTGGATGATGATTCCATGGGAAATGGAATCTTTGCCTGAGATGTGATGGACGGTTCAGGAGAGCCTGGCATAATGGGAAAGCCTATTTTATATTTGCAAAAGCACTATATATTTGAGGATAGGATGGCTTGAATTGTCATGACTAGTGACATATTTCCTGGAATTAGCCCTTCTAAAGCTAAGTCCAATAAGCCCTTGGGGCAGAGACCAGAACCCCTAAGGGTCACCAATAATCTATCTAAGGTCATTGACAAAAAAAGGTTTTTGGCTTTGCCAGCCAGGGCTGAGGAAAACGGCTTATTTGAAGCAAAATCCCAGGCGGGAATAAAACTCAAGACCCAGAAAATCACAAGATATGAGGTTATAAAATCTGGCCAAATTCAAAAATTTTGATTTTTACTCCGCCACCTATTCCGCTGGCTCTGCCTCCTCCTATTTTGCTGCCTTTTGCCCTAGATTTTTCGCCACCCTTCCCAGCTCCCAGGGCCTCATGTCCCTGATGATTGTGGCCAGTTTGGTGTGCGTTTTGTTCCACAGATCTATTTGGAAACACAATACTGACCGTTTAGGACGTCTCTTCGTTTTGTTGGGTCACTTGGCCTTGTTGTGTCACCTTTGGCCTGTGTCTTTCCCTCCAGCGACCTCCTGCGCTCCAGTTTCCCTGACATTATCTGAGAAAAGCCTAGATTTTTTTGTGAGTTTCTTCTACTGTTGGGTGGCTAGAGTTAGCCCAATCCTCTCAGAGTTGTCACCCGTTGAAGCGGTCCACTGGGCTGGTACTTTTGTATCCCTTCTGGCCTTGGTTGTTACCTTCCTCAAAGGGTGTGCTGAGGGTGTTGCGCGGCTCCCCTCACTCAAGACGCTCATAAAGTGTGCAGTACCTGCCACTACCAGTCTCACTCTCCACTTTTCACGGGATTCCAAATTTAAAAATGAGATCTTCAACACGTTGTCCAGCCTTAGGGCCCGCCAGAAGTCTCAAGGCAAGGACTTAGCTGACGTCCTCCTCCTCCAGCTGCTGCTCCATGAAATTTCAGAGGGAGCTCACCAATGGTTACTCTCCATGGGTGAGAATAATAGATCCCTCCTGGAATCTCTCCCAGCGTTGGAAACCTTTGTCAAGCCCTGTGAGTATCCCCCTGCTACCTTTGAGGACTATAACTCCTTTGTACACTTGTCCCAAGGAGACCTCACTACAGCTCAATACTTGCGCCTGTTTCAAGAGCGAGCATCAAGGTTGGAATCTCTTGAACAGTTGAAAATGGCCCTTCTCCGCAAGTCCCTAGATAATACTGGTGCTTCCCTTGGCATATGGGATAACCCACCCCCTCCTTATCTGGGACATGCTCCATCCTTGCATCCCTGTTGTCTATCAGCCTCTGTGCCACCAAGCCTAATTGTACCGCTGAACTCCAGATCCTAGAACTTGATGACTCCATCACTGTGGGGCACCAACATGTTTCTGATCCAGTGGTGACATATCCAGCTGAGACACTGGCCGTTATGGACACTTCCAACCTGATTCTAGAAGGCCCTACTTCCATACTCTCCCAGTACCACTTGGAACCAGCAGTGAGCTCGCTGGAAGGTGAGACTGAAACCTCTGTCATAGGTGGGGGTCCCCTCACCACTGGCCCTGCACCGCCGCGCTCCACGGAGTACCCCTCACTTTTGTCCTCAAAAGTAGAGGGGGTTAGTAAGTCTAACCCATTTGATTCAGAGCATTCACTTCCTCCAGGGTATGGACCTGCCGTTGCCGTTTTAGAACCTATGCCCTCTGCCCAACCTGTCATCCCAGTTGGCCCAGTTGAACAACTCTTTCCTATCACTCCAGAGTCACCTCTTGTGGCGGACTCCATCCAGAAACGAGTAGAGATCCATGAGAGGATGATTGAAGAAGAGATAGCCGTGGCTGACCCACCAAAAGCTTGGCTGTCCTGACTGGTGTAGTCTCATGTGATAAAGACCTTCCTCCCGCTGAACATAGAGCATTAAGCTACCCCACACCATTTAAGTCCCGTGGACAACTTTATGGCAATGTGAAGTCATATGGGAAAAATTTTAGGGGATACTCCACATTATACGCCGCCCTCTGGGCTTGGAGCCATCCTGTCATCCCTTGGCTCTGAGGGAAATAAACCCTCCTCTGCTTACTTCTTGTTCATGGCTACCTTTTCTTCTTCAGGGAAGAGCTTTCAAGCACTCACTTTGGTGGACACTGGTGCAACTGAAAACTTCATCCGCCAAGAGTTGGCAGAGGCCCTGGAGCTACCCCTGGGAGTTGGTCAGTTTGTGAAGGGTGGTGCATCTCAAACCATTCCAAGTTACCGTGTGTTAACACCTGTCCCTTTCATTGCAGGTGATGGTTACTTTGTTGAGAGCTTCTCCTCGATAAAGAACCTCCTATACCCTGTTATTTTAGGGGTTGGCTGGTGGCGCCGATTTGACATTGCCACTAACCTCCTAGACTCTACCATGCATGCACAATTTCCTGGTGGAGTCACGGTTACCATCCCTTGCTTAGATGAGAGCGCCACGGTGCTCCCCAGAAGGTGGGGCCCCTCTCCTAAGGTGGGCCTAGCCTCTATTCAACCTACTGATGCCCTGACCCCAACACTTACTCTGCCAGAATGCATCCGTGGATATGCTGATCTGTTTGATCCCACAAAGGCCCGCCCACTCCCTGAGCACACCAAGTTTGACTTTGAGTTTAAGTTGACCGTGGATCTCGTCAAGATATCCTCCCCAATTTACCCCTTGTCCCTGAGGGAGGAGGCTGCCTTGGACGCTTGGGTAGACGACATGCTCTCTAAGGGTCAAATCTTTAAGAAATCCTCACCTGTGTGCTCCCCCTCCTGTTTGTAGAGAAGTCTGATGGCTCACTTCGTCCCTGCGTTGATTATGGCAATCTGAACAATGTAACAGTGCCTGACCCCCATCCGCTCCCTCTGGAGCAACAGATTGCCCGCTACGTGGAGAAGGCTAGGGTGTTCAGCAAGCTTGACTGTCTCAACGCTTTCAACCAGATCCGCATTAAAGAAGGCCAGGAGTGGTTGACCGCTTTTTGCACTTGGAAAGGTATCTACCAGTTCAGGGTTATGCCGTTTGGTTTGAAGAACGCTCCCGCCTGCTTTCAGAGGCTCATTGATGCTGTCTTGGGAGACCTTATGGGTACATGCGCGATTGCATACATGGACGACATACTGGTCTTTCCCCAGATGCAGAATCTCATGCCCGCCACCTTGTGTCTGTCATGGAGAGACTTTCACAGGCAAACCTTACAATTAAGGCTAGCAAGTGTGAGTTCTTCCAACCCAAGGTCGAGTTCTTAGGAAACATTATCTTCTCCCATGGTCACATGATTGCCCCAGATAAGGAAGCAGCTATCCGTGATTGGGTTACCCCCTCATCTCTCACAGAGTTACGCAGCTTCCTTGGGACATGTAACTTCCTCAAGAAGTTCACCCCCCAGCTCTCAGAAGTTGCCGCCCCTCTCTACACCGCTTCAGGGAAGAAGATTTTTAGTTGGACCAATGAATGCAACGCTGCATTCCACGCTGTCAAGTCCATACTATTGTCCAGCCCGGTGTTGGTACATGCAGACCCCAGCCGCCCCTTTATTGTCGCCACTGATGCTTCCAACTTTGCGGTGGGAGCTGCTCTGCTACAAGAGGGGAGGATGGAGTGAACGGCCTGTTGCTTACTTTTCTAAGAAAATGACCCTGGCGCAGCTCAACTATGCAATATATGATAAGGAACTCCTTGCAGTTGTTGAGGCAGTACAACACTGGCGCCACCATTTGCATGGGTCTAAGTGGCCATTTACTGTCCGTACTGACCACAAGGCATTGATGTACTACCGCGCCCCCCAGAAGCTATCCCCTCGCCAGTCCCGGTGGTTAGAAATCCTGTCAGTGTTTGACTTCAAATATGACTTCATTAAGGGCACCCAGAACATGTTACCTGATGCTCTATCCTGGAACCCTGCCCTAGCACCTGACCCAGCACTAGTTGATGCCCACAATACCCAGGTGTTGATTAAGCTGGAACAGGTGAAGGAGAGCCCACTGTCCAACCCCCGCTCTGCTTATGATGGAACCTTTGGAAGGTGATGCTGACACCCCTTCCCGTGTTAGTTGTCCCAACCTCTGTCAGCTGACTATGATAAGATTAAGCAGGCCTGCCATAGAAATGGCGAATCCCTGGACAAAGGCTACCAGTTGATGGATGGTGTCATCCTCCATCAAGGCAAGTGGTGGGTACCTCCTGGACCCCTGCGTGAGGAAGTGATCCGTGAAGCTCATGACCCTCCAACTGCTGGCCACCCTGGCAAGGACAAGACGCTTGAGTTAGTCCGCCGCTCCTACAGTTGGAAAGGTATTGCCACTGATGTGGCAAAATTCACAAAGTCCTGCTTGACGTGCAACCGGTCAAAGCCAAGCCGCCTGAAGAGTGCTGGATTGCTTGTTCCCCTCCAAGCTGCTGAGGGCCCTTGGACATCAGTGTCTGTTGATTTTATTGTGGAACTTCCCTTGTCCCAGGGTTATGATGCAGTAATGGTTGTGGTGGACCGTTTCACAAAGATGGCCCACTTCATCCCCTGCAACACCACCATTACTTCAGTTGAGACAGCCCGCCTCTTTGTAGATCACATCTTTTGCTTACATGGTCTCCCAAGGAGATTATCAGTGATTGGGGCCCACAATTCACCGCTCAGTTCTGGGAAGCCCTGCTTTCCATCCTCAGCATCCGCCCCTGCCGCTCCACAGCCTTCCACCCCCAGTCAGATGGACAGACGGAGAGGGTGAACCAAGGTTTGGAGCAATTCTTGCGTAGTTATTCCAATGCTGAACAGAACAATTGGTCCTCTCACCTCCCACTGGCGCAATTTGCTTATAATAACCTTACCCATGCCTCTACAGGCACTTCCCCCTTCTTTGCAAACTATGGTTACAACCCCAGTTTCAACCTAAGTCCGCGGATTGAGTCCAACGTCGTCACTGCCAATGAGCGCGCTAAAGAGCTCAGGGACATACATCAGGCAGTGAAGGACCATCTCGTTGATGCTGTGAGGATCTACAAAGCATATGCTGACTGAAAGCGCCGTGAAGGACCTGAGTATAAGCCTGGTGACTTGGTCATGGTCAACGCCAAGAATCTCCACCTGAAGCAACCCTGCCGCAAGTTAGGTCCCAAGCGTGTTGGACCCTTCAAGATCCTCAAGAAAGTTGGCCCATCAGCTTACCAGGTTGACTTACCCCCTCAATCAAAGTGTTCAGCACCTTACATGAATGCCTCCTGACCCCCTTCAATGGTCCCATGCCACCTCACCCAGATCCCATGATAGTGGATGGTGAACCCCAATATGAGATTGATGCCATTCTTGCTTCTCGCCTATCCCGGCGCCGCCTGCAATACTTGGTGTCCTGGAAAGGATATGATGAGACAGAGAACAGCTGGGTATCTTATTGGGACATGACCAATGCTCAGGACCTAATTCATGACTTCCACTCTAGATTCCCAGATGCCGCAGGACCTGCCACCCAAGCCTCTTTAGCTGCCATGAAGTTATCCACTCCCCACAAGAACTTTGCCTTGGCCAAATGTCCCCTCAGGTGGCATAGAACTCTATCCAAGAGCGGAGGGTGATGTCACAGATAGTGACATATTTCCTGGAATTAACCGCCCTTCTAAAGCCAAGTCCAACAAGCCCTTGGGGCAGAGACCAGAACCCCTAAGGGTCACCAATGACCTATCTAAGGTCATTGACAAAAAATGGGTTTTGGTTTTGCCATACAGGGATGAGGAAAACAGCTTATTTGAAGAAAAATCCCAAGCAGGAATCAAACTCAAGACCCAGAAAATCACAAGATATGAGGTTATAAAATCTGGCCAAATTCAAAAATTTTGATTTTGTTGAAAAACGATGATTTTGTAGCTCATATCAGATTCCAATAACTACTGGAATCTTCATAAAGTGACCCCCTATAAATTAAGTCCCAAGATGAGAAAGGCTTTGCTTTTCTCAGATACAAAGATCATTCTAATAAAATTTAGGATTTTGGGCATCTTTTCTGTATTTTTGTTTTTTTAAAAAAAATACAACTCTGCAAAGTTCTGCAATGGCTGGAGTCCGTTTTCCGCTCTGATTTGCCCTTACTGTTGTACCTGAGTCCTCCATCTACTCCGCCACCTATCCCGCTGGCTCCGCCTCCTCCTATTTTGCTGCCTTTTGCCCTAGATTTTTCGCCACCCTTCCCATCTCCCAGGGCCTCATGTCCCTGATGATTGTGGCCAGTTTGGTGTGCGTTTTGTTCCACAGATCTATTTGGAAACACAATACTGACCGTTTAGAACGTCTCTTCGTTTTTTGGTCACTTGGCCTAGTTGTGTCATCTTTGGCCTGTGTCTTTCTCTCCAGCGACCTCCTGTGCTTCAGTTTCCCTGAAAGGCTGGTCTCTAGTGGAGTCAGTTATATGGCTCTTACTTCCCAACTCCCTTATGGGATATTGATGCAAATTTATTTGTTACATTAGACTCAACTCAACTTGTTCTTGGTTTGGCCGTGAGTGGATGGAGGTGGATGTTCTGGAAGGGGAGGAATGGTCTGACTGTGAGTTGAAGGAGGAGGAGGTTCAGAAAGGAAAGGAATGGGTCTAGTGTGATCCAAAAGAGGCGTCGCAAGTGAAGTTCCAAATGTGGTTGGCTCAAGTGTCTGGAGGAACTGGGAGTGAAGTGTACCAAGGGGCGGATGAAATAGCGCAGGCCGTGGCAGATGTTGAGGAGAATCAATGGAGGATTATGGCGCGGGCAGTGGCCCATCAGGAGCAGCAGGCAGATACCCAAAAAGTGTCTGAAGGAGCTGTGGATGAGTTGTACCGGGAGACAGATGAAACGGCGTTAGCCATGGAAGATATCAAGAGGAGTCTATGGGGAAGTGCAGAGCGGGCGGTGGCCTGGCAAAAGCAACAGGTGGATCCACAAGGAGCATCCAGAAGGGCCATGGACAGAGTGTGCCAGGGGGTGGACGAGATGGCATGTGCCCTGGAAGATACCGAGGGAGAGCTATGGGGAAGTTTGGAGTGGGCGATGGCCCACCAGAAGCAACAGGTGGATCCACTAAGAGCGTCCAGAGGAGCTGTGGATGGAGCATACCAAGGGACGGATGGGATGGCATGTGCCCAGATGGATACTGAGAAGAAGTTACAGGGCTTTTTGGAACAGGCGAGGGCCCACTGGTAGAGACAGGTGGATCAGCAGAGCACTGGATCCAGAGCTTGAGAGATGGGCAAAGGGTTGGCCGTGTGTGCGAGTGAAGTAAAAAGGTGATCCAAAGGATGAGATGACGTGGCAAACAGGGAAATTGGCGTGCAGTACCTGGGGATAGCCCAGGGATTCCGATCTTTACAGGGGGGTGATGTAATAGATCAGGTGGTACCTGATCTGTACATTGCTATGGATCAGTTAGTACAAGATCCAGATATGAAATTTATAAGAAGAAACCCAAATAAAGAGGAATAAAAGCAAGGGAAATTTGTTAGTCTGAAGCCAAAACGCATCCAAGTCAATAAGATGTTAGACTTATGAGCATTTCAGATGGTGATTCCATGGGAAATGGAATCTTCACCTGAGATGTGCTGGATGGTTCAGGAGAGCTTGGAATAGTGGGAAAGCCTATTTTATATTTGCAAAACACTATATATTTGAGGATAGGCTGGCTTGAATAGCCAGTTGAGTCTTCTACGATAAATCTTAAAATCAAATAAAGATTTGGTTGCATGTTAAAAAAGAATATTTTATTTTAAAATAGAATAATCGGATTGGAAGACATGTGCTCCAATAGTGGGCATGGTGTGGCGTTGGCGTGCTACTCGGTATCCTCCTACAGCGTGTGGACAGGGATCCAAGGGCACGTGGAAATGGCGGAATTCAGAGGATGTGTTTGGGGATTGGCTCTGGCGGGCTGGTCTCTAGTGGTTTAAGTTATATGGCTTTCTTTCCCTATTCCCTTGTGGGATATTGATGCAAACTCATTTGTTAAACTAGTGAGAAGACCCTCACCAATGAACAAACTGGAACTTACTCTTAAGAACATCGAGTAGAGATTTATATTCTTTGAAAAAGAGAATGGCAAAACCATCACTGCTCTCAACAAGTATGGAGAGCGCTTGGTGCAGCACAACAACATTCTGTTCATGATGAACAAGAGTACTGTTGATATGAAGTTACTAATGCATACTGTGATGGAGCCTACATCTAATGAATCTATCGCTCAAATGGAGGCACCTTCTTGGACTGCTCATAGATGTGCACAACAATTGGTCAGAACTTGCACTCAGCCAACTATGATGCACGCTGTACTGTTGAAGAGGATACAAACTATTAGACCATATTTCTAGAATATGTACACACCTAGAGTGGAAAATTTCTGGTTTCCTCCATATGTTCAAAAATAGCATGGATGGTGCTAGCGATTGCCAGAAGGTTCACCACATACAAGGATGCATGAGCTGCGAGGCTCAGGAGATCCTCATTGTGGGCTTGAGACTTGGGTTATCTAGGACTGAAGTTAAGATCATATTACTTTCTGAGTTTGGTAGTGGACAGGATGTCCAGATTATGAAACAAGAGTTCCTGTTGATGGAGATGGGGAAAAATGTTTAAGATGTGAATTACGCTTCTCATTACTACCTTAAAGCCTAGTAATTATGGATCACAGGAACAGTGGATCTGCCTATCACCAAAATCGTTTTTAGGCTCCCTGGAAATGAACTCTAATCTGAAGTTGCACATGACTTTGGCGGTCAAGAGCGCGACATCCCTCAAAGCACTTAAGGAGGCGCTACTAAATGTACAAGGAATGTAACATTTGAATTTAAGGGTTGGCACCTACACCGCCCCATTGATGAGTCAATAAAGCCGTTTATGTCACCAAAGATGAGGGTGAGAAGCCAAAGATGAAGAGCAACAAACCGCCTGAATGCTTGCCACATTGAGAATTTAAGTGTCATAAGTGTCACCAACTTGGGAACTACACTTAATCCTGTCCACTAGTTATTGCTATAACAAAGGAGCCAACCTCTAAAGAAGACACCAAAACTTTAAATTGGGTGGACCTCCACACTGAGGGTGAGGACGACTCATGAAGATGAAAATTAGCTAGTGCGGGTTATCATGTGTTAGGGGCTCCCAGCACAGTGGCTGTACCATCTAGATTGAGAGTTCATTAGTGTTGATGGATTTATATCAAACAATACCTATTTGGCTTAAGCAAACAAGCCTACCAAAGATTTGATTCAATTGAAGAAGGAGAGCAGTTAAACACGTCTACCTTTAAGAATGTGGCACCTGAGGGCGAAGACACTATCAAGGCCAACGCAAGCACTGTTACTTTAAGCATTTTGAGAACTCTGCCACTGACGTCCTGTCCACTGGAAACCCTTTGGCAAGAGTGTAGTGAAGGTGAAAGTTTCCATCCAGAAGGTGCGCGTAATGGCAGTATTGGACACTGAGGCTCCAGTGAACATTATCCCCTCCAAACTTATGAAAAGCTCAAGTTTATGCCCAACATTGACTACAATGTGAGTACTTTATTGCAGGACAAGACATCACCCACGCCTTAAGAGCTTATTCTGCTTAACCTTTACAATTTGGGCAAATGTCCTGAAAGCATCCACAGTAGCTTTAAACAATGACAACTACGATTTCCTGATTGGGACAATTTTATTGAAATTTGGGGTGAAGATTGACTTTACTACAAGCATTGTTAGCATTCTGAGCTACCAACTCCCCCTGGTGTTCAATGACGAGGACATTAAACCTCAAAAACAGCATACTTGCTTGGTCAAAACAGACAATTTTATTTTATAAAATTAATTACACCTTAATTATAGAAGGGTGTAAAAAAGTTACCACCTACCGTGAGCGCTGAAGAAGGACTTCCCTTGAGTGCAAGTGAGAGCATAGAAAATTGACCAGGAGACAAAGAAGGATGACCTTATAAATCAGCGTTAAGATCCCTCCTGACACAATATTGGAAGTGTCAGTCAAGATGGAATATGAGAGCAAGAGCATAGTGTTACCAAGATTCTATTATACCACTTACTCTGGAGAGCTAAACTTTGTTTGGGGAAAATTACTACCTAACTGATCAAAGTTTATAAGGGACAAGTTGTAGCGCTGGCCCGCCTAACCAGTTGCAAGATAATGAGCCCATACATGCAGTTGGAGCTTTTGAAGAGCTCAGGTTTGGGGATGTGACCCCTAAGCAGAAAAAGAGTTGGACAACCTTTTGGACGAGTTAATAACATCTTCAGCACTGGCCTTATCAACTATGGCATATGCAAAGGTGAGGTCCATTAGATGGATACCAGTTTAGCTATCCACTTCAATATTAAACCTTACCACCATTTAAAGATAGAGGACGCAGTCATGACACATGAGCTCAATCAGTTAGCCAAAGCTGGGATAATCCGTCCATTCAAGAGCCCAAAGGCATCTCCTTTGTTGCTGGTGTGTAAGAAGGATGGGACCCACATGGTTTTCATGGATTACCACCATATAAGCGAGATTACCATTAGGACTCATAACCACTGCCATGCATTAATGATGCTTTAAAGTGCTTGGGTGGCTCAAAATATTTTTGGCCATGGACCTAGCCAGTGGATACTGGAAAATGGAGCTTTCCCCTGAGAACCAGGAGAAATGCGATTTAATCAACAGCCAAGGGTTGTTTGAACCACGAGGATGCTGCAGGGGCTCTGTAATGCTCCTGAAACCTTCCAACAAGTGATGGATTTCATCTTCAGTAATATTAAGTCATTCTGTGTTGATATACCTTGATGACATCACATTGTTAGCCGCACGTTTCAAGCAAAATTTCAACACCTCCAGGAGGTCTTCAAGAAGCTGCGCGCTTCTGACTTGAAACTTAAGAGAAGAAAATGTACTTTCCTAAAATGACAACTAGAATTCCTAGGGCACGAGATTAGCCCAGCCAGAATTAAGTCTCAGGATGAAAAAGTGAAAGTGATTGTGGCAATGGAGCCACCCAAGAGCATAAGGGATGTTCAAGTGTTCCTTATAATGGTGGGGGTATTGCAGACAGTTATCTTAATTGTGGACTTGGCGGCACCCCTTACCTAACTCCTGAATAAAGAGGCAAAGTTTGAGTGGAGCCTGGAGCAGGATCAGGCATTTGCGGAGTTGAAAGCACAATTTGGTAGAAGCACCAACCTTGGCATATCAGGTCTAAAATAAGACCTTCTACTTGTACACTGACGACAGTGATGTGGTACTTGGTGCAATCTTAGAACAACTAGATGAGTATGGGATAGACCACTTGATTGAGTAATATTCCAAAGTATTCAGCAAGGCAGAAAAAACTAAACTGTCACTAAATGCAAGTGCCATGCAGTAATCAAAGCAGTCCAGCACTTTAGGCACTATCTTTATGTACAGTTCTAAGTAGTCACAGATCACGCGTCACTCTGCTGGCTAAAAAACATAAAGGATCCAGATGGACGCCTTGCCCGTTGGGCTGTCCTCCTTCAAGGGTATGCTTTTGAAATAATACATTGATCAGGAGATAAGCATCTCAACGCGGATGGTTTGTCCCAACTCCCAGTATTCCACCTTCAGGAGCCAGAGAGTGATTGCCTGTAAGACCTATTTAGTTGCCTAAAGAAGCTTGGAAGGACGAGACAGAAGAGGTCAAGAGCTTCCTATGCAGATGTTTTAAAAACATCTAGCGTTTCTATGGAAATCTGCAAAAGAAAGTAAAGATAAATAATATCCTTACATCTGCCCCAGTGATTACATGGAGATAGTGATGGAGGCTTACAAGCTTGTGGGCCATGGACGATACCATAAAATGTTGGCTTACTTAATAAGAGGATCTATTGGGAATGTATGTCCAACAAAGTAAACCAAGCTTTGAAGTTTTGTGTACCCTGAGCCAGTTTTTGTCTGGTGGAAAGTAATTTGACTTAATGACCATTCCACCCATTGCGCCATTCAGTAATGTCTCTATTGATGTGGTGGGACCGTTGCCCACAGCATTCAGTGGCGCCAAGTTCATCCTGGTGGCGATTAACCATTTCACTAAGTGGCTCAAAGCATCCACAGTCAAGATGTATACTGCAAATTCCACTGCCCGTTTCTTGTACAACCAGGTGATTACAAGGCACGGATGCCCTCAAATCATCTTGTCAGACAATGGCACAAAATTCATTTTGGACGTAATGAGGTTAATGGATCTTATAGGGGAAGCAGCAGTTCACCACTCCTACAATCCATCCTCCAATGGAAGTGTCAAAAGAGTCAATGGGACCCTAGGGGGCATTTTAAAGAAGATGGCCCTAAACTATAAGTTGAAGAGGGACCAGTTGCTCCAATAAGCGCTGTTAGTTTACCAGTTAAGCTATCACTGCGTGATTGGGATGTCCCCCTTAAAAGCTCTGTATTGGGCGAGAGGCTGCGCTGCCTACCTCCTAGATTTAATCATAGAAGAGGTTAGAAGAAACCTACCACCTGGAAGTTTTCAACAAAAGTTGGCTGATAAGTTGATCAGAATTCAGTTAGAAGCTTTAAGCAACATTGAAGCTAGCCTCCATCCATGGCAAAGAGAGAGCCATAGAAGAACCAAGTTACCCAAGGTCAGTAATGGAGAAGAAAGTTTATTTTACCACTTGAGAAGAACACAATTAGAGAAACTTCAGGCCATTTGGACTGGGCCTGCTACTGTGTTGAGCAAGAGAAGAGCATAATACTTCATCTGAGATGATGACACTAACATTGTTTTAATAGAGTTCACGCCTGGAACCTTTGAGTATTTCCCAGGTCTCATCTTGGAAGGGAAAGTGTTGCAGATGAGACCGCAAGTGGTGCTACTGGTCAGTCCTTGACCAGTGGAATGGGTGCAAGCAACCCTCAAACTAGTGGCAGTACTTGCAACCATGCAATAGCAGTTGGGGGCGATTAAGGCCCTTTATAGGCAAGAGCAAGCTAAATAATTTTCAATCCAATTGTGGTGAAGTCATAAAAAATAATTTTCGCCCTGCCAATTTTTAGATTTGTTATATGAGTATTTTGACGGCGCATAAAAAATATGAAAAGTGACGCCTTTTTATACCTTTGAGAACCAAAATAATTTGCATTCTGCCAATGATGCCAATGAATGACTCAATTTACAACAGCAAGAAGCATACGAAATTTAAATGTAAATACTACCAAATCAGGTAGTCATCCGATCTTTAAAGCAGCTCAAAGCCACTATGTGAGGCACACTGTGGGAGCGTCATTTCTTGAACCTAATGTTGAGATGCATATTACCAGTTTTGGCAATCAACCAATACTAATAATGAGTACAATGAGCCAAATCTCAGAAGCGGGACCTAGCACAAAGACTTCTGAATATCCAGGCTCAGGATAACTACCACAAGACACAGATTGCACATACAGTAATTAGTAAATTGAGTGATGAGAAGAAAGCAGCAGTCAGACGCCGTTTGACTAGAGGATCATGAAAACCCTCTTACTAAAACTCAAATATTTTATTATTTTACAATATCCTATTTGTTTACATCTTAAATTCCCCTGAAGTATATAAGGCTTTACTTTTTATCTAATAAAAAACTTTTCTACAGAATTTTAGTTTATCTTTCTTGTTTTAACTTGTGCTATATCAAGTTTAATATTACCAGTAACCAGTCTGGGATTGACCAATCTGAATTAATTTTCCAGTAACCAGTATAGAACTAACCTATTTCAAAGAAGACAATCTGTCAATGATACCTTTGTACTGATAACGCCATGGAAGAGGTTGGAAAGGTTCCCATTGAGTCATGAAGGCCAACATTTATCAAAAATGTTTAGTAGTGTTAAAGTTTGTCATGAGTGCAAATAAGTTAATTAAGCGATTGATGCACCAAGGGGTAGCATCTGAGAGGGATTTTCTTTGTGAGAGCAATTTTGGTGTTAGCAAATGTTGTCTGATGCCCAATCTGTAGAGTAAATCCCCTTAGCAGAAAGTCAGTCTATAAAGTTAAGCGAGCTGGGGTCATCATGCTGACTAAGGTTCAATGGTTTCATTTTAAAATTTAAATTTAATTTGAGCTCATGAATTCTGAGTTGTTTTGTAAATTGTCAAACATGGCATCAGGGTTATTAGCAGGGTTTCGCGCTTTCAGTTGGTCCCACTCATATTGATTGGCTGGATGGTATATCGTCTTGATTCTATATCAATTTCATAAGGATAGTTGCCTATTTTTACCACTATTCATGTGCGCTGATTGGCTGGGAACTCTAAATCAATGGCATAAATTTAGAATGGAAATGAAGTTGATTTGAAGCTATTGATCCACGAATTCCCTAATTAAATTGTCTGGCAATGTCAGTCAGCCACACGGTGTTAGATTTTTATTTGAGTAGATATGATAATTAAACAAAATACTCAATTTGAATCATTCGTTTATTAAACCTGAGCTATGCTAGCTAATACCACTATCTATCTATGATATAAAATCTAACTTCTATATTTTTTGTTTGTTATTAAACCAGAGAAACTCTGGGTAACACCATCTTATAAAATCAAGTTGTTGATTCAAATCATCTGGTAAGCTATAAACACCGTAGCAAAGCATGTGTATTCTGCTAGTCTATCTATAATATTATCAACCACATGGCCAAACCCAAACTGAAAGTATCAAATCAACCAATTAACACCAAACTGCTCAGCCAAAATGTTATATATTTCAATGAACATCATATTTATCATATGTCAATTTTAAATTAACTTTTTATCTATTTATCTCAGTTTTTGATTTATATCTGCCTAAGTTAATTCCCCTATTTTTATGATATTTGTGCCAAGTTTGGTTAAATTTAAATATTAGTTGAGGAGGAAATGTAGAACATATAGCACACAAATAATGACTATCTATATAGAGATAAACTAAAACTATATTGCTAGTGATAGTTAAAATAAAATCTAAAATCTTGAGCTTAAGGAATTTTATATTTATTTGTTATAAGCTGACCAGAGCTAAAGTAATGATAAAGGATAAAATGTATTTAAAAGTATCATGTTTGTTTTATCTTTGGCTCCACTTTTTCATAAGACACTAAGTACTAGAGTATATTATAGTAAGTCAATTGAAGTCATTTTAAATGCTTAAAACTAAAAATTGTTCACTCAACTATAAATTGTCCAATTATTTCTAAAAATTAAACTGGTTTAATTTATTTTCATTTAATAATTAAAAACATAACTATCTGGTTAAGTTGGTTCCCATTATTCATAAAAAGTTGTGCCAAAGTTAGGGTGATATTGGTTCAGAAGTTTAGAAGATGATGGGTCATATACATAGATATATATTATATATAATAATTTAAGTGTATGTTTTGACTATCATTTGATGTTATTTTTTGATTTAATAAGTTAATTTTATTTAGCTGAGTGATTGGTGGTTTTTGGGGTGAACTAAATAAGTTCAACTAGTTTTGGCTGAGTGGTTGGTGGTTTTTAGTATATTTGAAGGTTTCATTTAGTTTTTATCAGGTACTTTGTGGTTTTTAGGTGAATTGATAGGGTCAATTAGTACTTAACTTATTGGTGGCCATCTCATCTGCCAACTTATGAGCTAAAAGATCTAAAGAACTAAATTACTGTTCAGATACTGGACCAATTTTTACAAAATAAGAATGGGACCACCATATGATAATCCTCTTTATTAAAAAGTTCAAAATAAATTGGTCCAGTAGTTTCAATATAGTGCACAAATAAACACAGAAAAAAATATTCAGGTCAAATTAAGAACCTCCTCCTTTCTCAAAGTCAGTTAAAAACTAATTCAATCATTATGGTATTATTTGTTTATTAAACCTGAGTAACATCATATAAAAATCTAAAATAATGATTCAAGTCAGTTAGGCTATAAACACCATAGTGAAGCATGGGTATCTGGATGCTAGTTATCTATATATTGGTATATGATGAAAATGTGGCAGGAAGGGAAAATTCTTGAGGGGGAAGGTGGTAACTCATTGCTTATACACCACATGAGCCAAGCTAATTTTTTCAAGTAGGGGCAGCTGAGGGTCTAGGACCCCTCTTGCGCCTGAAGAGGTATTGGTTACATTCCAGGAAGAGGGGGCGGGCACCAAGACTAAAAAGATGCAGCTGAAAAAGCTATAGGTCGTTATGATACAGACCTGTCATAGTTTTTAGATTGTGTAGAAAAAAGCTGGGTGTAAAAGTCAAAAACTTGACTAAAATATTGATAACTGGGTTAGTTAGCTTAATAGTTAGCCCAAATATTCTGTTATCATAAAATGAATTAAAAATAAATTAAGTTGGATAAGATTGAGATTAAAATATAGTTATATTTGAACATAAAACTTATCTAACTGGTGAGATATGATAAGGTTTTCTGACAGTGGATTTAATATTTTTAACCTCATCTGAAATTTATCAAATTGGTTGAATGAGTGTTTGATATGATTCATTAGCTAGTTATTTATTTGATTTAAAATCCTGTTATGACTTTCTTTCTTGTTCAACCAAATATTTGCATAAGTCTGATTATAATCTTGCTAATATTAGACTTTTATCTTCTTCAACTGATTTCTCTTTAATTGACTTTTTAAATTCATTATATTTATCTTTTTATTTCTTGACTCTAGTAAATATAACCTATATCTATGATATAATTCTGTTTATATTTTTATTAGGTTTATCTGACTGACTACTGATATTCCTGAGGTTAAAACTCTTTTTAAAATTCATTTTCTTTAGGCTTTAACCACATTAAATTAAATGATTTTAATGTCTTTAGTTGCATTTAGTTTTTAAATTTAAATTTATTGTGGGGAAGGCTGACCATGGGATGGACACTTCCGAATATGACTCAGAAGAGACAAAACTTAGTACCAGAGGAGGCACCCCAGAGAAGCGATGCTATCTCTTGTTGCCAGCAGGAACGCCACTTATGGGAAAGGGGAGGGAACGTGTGAAGGGGCCGTAGCCACAATTGAGCACATGTGGAGGAAGGGGTCTGAGTTGATGAACCAGACTGGGAACCAGGAGGAGACCAGCTGTCTGCGACGTGGTGGGAGGTATCTGAACAACCACGCTTGAAAGTGGTCCACCAAATGAGACCAGAATCTGTGGACCGCTTCTGTGAGGGTGGGGGTGGAACCTGCGATGGCATCTAAGACAATCATGTGGATGGTCCACATGGCGATTGCAACCACCAAAGCACGGAGGGAGGGTGGAAGGGAGGAGGCCATTGATAGAGCAAACATATCTCTTGACAGACTGAAGGGATGCGTTTGATCCTGGCCCAAAAGACGTTGAACTTCTCGCCATATCACTTTAGAGGTAGGGCACTTCTCCAGGCGGTGGAACAGCGTTCCATACTGGCCACACATGACACAGGATGAGCGTAAAGCGTTAGAGCGCTCAGCTGTATGGTACACCTGCCTCAGGCAGCGCCACACATGGGAGTGGACTTGAGGCTGCAATAGAGGATGGTGTATGTAATTCTAGATAGTTTTTTGGGTCTCAATGGAGTAAGGGATGTCCATCATGTCCAGGTAGTCCACCCTGGATAGGACATGGGGCTGAATGGGGATCACACCATCATGGATGGGTAGCCCCTGTACCTCTTGTGTGAACTGAGGAGAGGGGCGTCCTCTTTGGGTTGTATGTCCACTAATACGAATTCTCCACTCAGCGCTCCACATGGAGAGTAGGATTCGTTTGTAGTGGGTGTTAGTCCCGTGAGGGCCTGTGGCTGATGTGTGTGATGCAAGGTATTTCATCAGGGAGTGGGGGTTTAATGGATTGTTGAGGCCCAAGGCGCGGGAGAAGTTGGAGTGGGCTGCGCGGGACCAGTGTTGGGAAGGGAGTGTAGGGGTGGTGACGGCCGCAATCCAGGTGCCCAGGATCTTGGCAGCATGGGTTTTGAAGTCAAGAAGGCCCATGCCACCATGATGATGAGGGCCAAACATGACCTCTAGCCACACTGGCGGAGGGCGGCCTGACCAAAGCCATCCTTGCAGCAAGGCATACAAGGATTTAAAGGGGCTTGGGGAAAAGGGGATGGCGTGGGCTCCAAATTAGACTTTGGAGAGGAGCATAGAGTTGGCTAAAACAACCTTGCCAGTAAGGGAAGTAGGGTGGGCTCTGAGAGAGGCGATTCGCTTCGTCACGTTGTCCAGAATATGGCACTCCATTACTGCTGAGGCATACCCACCTGCCTCCACCCACACGCCCAGGTGGCGAACAGGCCCTATGGTAGGCCATGGCACGAAGGGGAGCACCAGTGGAGCGGTGTGTGTTGAGTTATTAGGCCGAGGATGTGGGCGAGCAGATGGGCCAGGTTGGGAACTACTTGCTGGGGTCCAGCAGTACTGAAACTGACCAAGGAGGATAATTTTGGTTTTGGAAGCATTCAGTGCCGCGTTGCTTACCCAGGAATACTCCTGGATGAGAGCTTCAAGCGTGCATGCATCTTGATTATTAGACACCCCAACCACACAATCATCTGCGAATGCCATTATCTTGACTGGGGCTTGGCCTGGCACATGGACCCCAGTGAGTTGGGCATTCACATTTCGCAGTAGTGGGTCAAGGATGAAGTTGTATAAGAGTGGGCTGAGGGGGTCCCCTTGTTGCAAGCCCCTTTGAGGGTGGACTACTTCCGTCAGGAAGCCAGGGCCACGCACTGCCATTGTTGCAGATTCCGTGAGCAGCATTAACAGTTGATAAAGCGAGGGGGTAGGCGGAATTGATGTAGGCAGGCCCTGAGGTATTCCCAGTTTACTCTATCATAGGCCTTCTGTTGGTCCAAAAATACAAGTGCCCCAGAGGCTGTGGATTGACATACATTAGCCACAGAGTGCACGTTATCCCAAATTGACCTTCTGGGGATGAAACCAAATTGTTCTGGGGAGATGGTGGCAGATGCTACAGTCCCTAAACGGTTAGCCATGATTTTTGTTAAAATTTTGGTGTCTGTGTTTGTTAGAGAAATGGGGCGCCAGTTGGCCAAGTTTAGCTTATCCCATTTCTTGAAAAGTGTGACTGTAAAGGCCTCATGTCCTCCTGGTAAGAGGCGCATTTCCAACAGGCTTTGGTTAAGTGAGGCAAGCAGCAATGGGGATATATATTTGAAGTACTTTTTGTAGAACTCATATGGAATGCCATCTGGGCCTGGGACTTTTTGGTTTGGCGCACCGCGAATGGCTGTCCATAATTCATTCAGAGTAATCAAATTCATTATTTCCGGGTATCAGAAAATAGTGCAGATGTGGGCTCAGTCAAGAAATTCCGCCACTTCAGCCAGGTGAATTGGATTGGATCAGTATAACTTGGAGTAATACCTTTGCATTTTGATTGCCACTTTGGCTGGTGTATCTGCAATGATATTATCCGATCTTTGCACCTGAGTGCAGGCCATTCTCTGGCGTGGTGCAAAATTTTTTTTTAAAGAAATGTGCGGTGCACTTGTCACCTTTTGTGATGCGTGTGGCCCTGTACTGAACACAAACCTGATGTTTGTGTTGTCTTTCAAGTGCGTTGAGGTGGGCGGCTGCCTCCGCCCACTTCCAGCCCCATGCAGAGCTGTATCCTGTAACTGAGATGTTGGACTCCAAGTGTGCCAATTCTGCCAGAGCGCGCGAGATAACCGCCAATGTGGCTCGTGAGTATCTGGAGGAGAGATGGCGATAGTGGTGGATGGTGTCATCTTTGAAAGTTGCCCATGTGGAAATGGGGTCAGCACAAAATGGTGCAACAAACTTTTTTGCTAAAGTTGCCTCTTCCACCCACGTGGAAAATCCTGGCGATGCGAGCTTGGGGGGCAGATTTTGCACCAATGTGGGGCCTTAGCAGCTGTGACAAGTAGGTGGTAGGTTAGCGAGACCAGCTGATGGTCGGAAAATTCCATTTTTGTTGCTTTGAAGTGGGAGATGTGGGGTTGGAATTTCGCCGGCATTAGAATAAGGTTGATGTGGGTCATGGACCTTAATTGGCCATTGTGGATGTGGGGATGCATCATGTTTTCAAGCAGCGGGGCATGTCGCAGCAGTGCATCCATTAACCCAAGGGTGGCCTTTAGAACGCGTAGTTCTATGTGACCCTGTGGGGCGTGGGGTGAGGAAGGCCACCGGTCCAATGGTGTGTTTAGCCAACAGTTCATGTCACCAACTAGGAAAGAGTCTGGGGGTAGCGGGAGGGATTTGACCAAAGAGAAAAATTCCTGACGCTCATGTGCACCATTTGGGGCATAGATGTTGACTATTGCGTGCGCTATGTTGGCCCACGAGAAAGTGACAACAAGCACTCAGCCATTTAGGAATATTTCTGAGGATAAAAATTTGAAAAAATTATTTTTCTGAATTAGCACCCCACAGTGCTTTGACCAAAAGGATAAGGATGGGAGGAGCATTGTTTTCCAAGTTTCCTCAGAACCTCATGGACAGTGGGACTCCTGGATGGCCAGGATATCCACGGGTAAATTGTGTTGTAAAAAACTCAGTTTCCTAGCCCGGGATGGGGAGGCCTTGAGTCCGGCAATATTCAACGTCCCTAAAGTGAAGGTTTCCCCCATTGCACCTTAGGTGTGAGGGGGTGGGCACCCAGGCCCACCAGCCTCTTCTAGATCCCCACAGGCCTTAACAGCAGCGTGGGTGTTAGCAGCAATGCTATCGGAGTTTTTGTTAATTTTTGCAGAAAGAGTCGCGTTGGCTTTAGCCTTCACTTTTTGTTTTCCCAACGTTGAACAAATTTTTTGCGGTGTGGATGAGTTCAGTGCACTGTTGAGCAGGGCAAAAAATTTTTTTCAGTTGGGATAGGTCCCAAGTCAGTTTCAACTGGAGCTTGGGTGCAATGATTGGGTGATATTGAATCTCCCATCAGATCCTCAGATTGAGTGGCCCACTCAGTATGGGCTTCCCAATCTGATTGGTTGATGGATTCCCAAGTTGCTTCTGCCACGAAGGTTTCCATGTCCTCCTGGCGTTGTGAGTGTGGGATAGCAGTGGTAGCTTTGGCCGCTTCCTTGGCCATGGCCCTATGGGCCTGCTTGGCCTTCTTCCGCTCTTGCAGGGAGATAGGCTTTACCAGTAGGTAGCAGCCTTGTGCTCCCCACGGGAAAGCCTCCTTGGTGCCTGCGGTTGGTTTGTAGTGCGCCTCTCCGCTGGCCATGGCCGCCAAGGGGTGCTCTTGGAATGTGATGCCCTCCTTGATGGGGCATGCATGTGCCTTATGGCTGAACGCGTCACAGTGGGTGCAAATGGGGGGCGCGCTGTCCACGGTCACCCAGAATGGGTGGGTGGTATGCCCTGCAATATCAATAAAAGTGGAGTGCGGGATCTGGGTTAGGTCCTTTGCGATCTCCTCAGTTGGGGTCAGAACTGCAATGGCTTTGCTGGTGCACAGGTGTGGCATCAGCGTGAAGCGTTGCATTTTGAAAGATTGTATTTTGCCATATACAGTGAGAACATCTTTCAGGTGTTGTTCCAAAATGTCACGTTTTACCATAGTAGGCAAAAAGTCAAATGTGAGGAAAATTTGGTTTTATTTTGTCCATCTGGTGCATTTGGTTTCAACAACCCATTGCCCTTCGGGGAGGTTGACCACTATGCGCACTGCTGCAGCCTTGTCTGCTGCTGTTTTGCTTTCGAAACTTAGGTCAGACAACTGCGTGACATGGAGTGAGGTGCAACATACACCGCGGTCAGGAAAATTGTGTGCACATCTTCACAAAATTTTCCCATAAGGCTGTTTTTTGGATGTCCAGAAACATGTAGACTATGAATTCCACCAACAAAAGTGGCTGGGAGTGTGGCGTGTTGATGTACTGGTTGCATCATGCTTGCCATGCAAGAATCTCCAGGGAAATAGTGACCACCAGTTTTTTAAAATTTTTATCTTTTTTGCCAGATTCTCTGGGGCGTTTTTAAAATGTTGGATACCGTGGGCCTTCCACCTGCTCCTCTTACCTTGCTTGCCCAACTGCTCCCTGACATGGGCGCAGACTAATCTCCTCTGTGAGATTATCAAAATAGATTTAGTCTTGACTTGAATAGGTTGCAATAATGATTGCAACGAGAAAGAAAAGTCTAGTTGCATTTAATTTTATATTATTATATTATATCTAGCCTTTATGATTTTTAGGGTTCATAAATCTTATAAATTAGCTTCATATGACTCCATAAGTGTGAAAGAAAGTTATTGTACAATTTTTTATAAATTACTAAGTTATTAATCTCAAATTTATTTAGGGACTGATGATAGGGTCTTGGTGATTGGCTTCTTCTATAAGAGTCAAAAAAATCTTAAATTATGACCTTTTTGAGGAAATCCCTTGTTTAGTTTAATGTTTCACATTGTGGTTTGGCAATAAATTCTGTATGAGTAATTCTTTTTTATCTTATTCTCTAAGGGGCTCTCCATATTATTACATTAAAATTTATTAAAGTTTGAGGTTCCCTTATTAAGTAAACTTTAATCTTAGTCTTCTTTAGGAAAATCAGTGGTTGGTGGTTGGTTCTTAGCAACTTCAATTTTTCATTTTTCAACAACATATTTTCCATTAAGTGTAAATTTAGGAAAAGAAAGGTTTTTAAGTATTGGGGTTTGATTTTTCAGTTTCTTTGACTTTTCACTTTTTAAACAGCAAACTCTTCCAAAACAAGAAAAATTCGTGAAATCCATCTGAAGAGGGTTCATATATATGCAAAATTTTTTGTACAGGTCTTTAAGGCGCTAAGATATTTTAAATTACTGTCTTGATAGAATCCTAGATTTAGGTTGTTTAAAGAGCTGAACCTGAGGTAGTAGTATGTTTCTAAGCTTAATAAGGTTTGAAGAGTTTATTGAATTAATTTTCACATAGGGACACTGTTAATCTAAATGTTTTTCCATTGACTGAAAGGTTACCAAAACTGGCGGAAATGGTACTCAAACTGGTTGCAGTATAAAGCATAGGTTGGCATAAGACATGTCTTTAAACCAGTATTTTCATCTGTGCACCTGGATAAGAGAGCATTATTTTGTTGATTTACTCTTGGAGTGTTGTGCTATCATTGTTTTAGGGATATCCTCAGTTTCAGTGTAAGCCTTGGGGAACAACCCTTGAGGTTAAATTGGGAGAAATTCTCATTTGAACAAAGAATGCGAGAAATCTGGCAATTGTCCCTCTCATCACCCTGGGGGATTTAACTCATGTGTATGAGTGAGGCATAAATGCCCTATTCCCTGAGAATCGTGCCTTTTTTCTTCTGATTACCACTTAAGAGTTAGTGAGGAAAATCCAGGAGGTATGTCAAGTGTTGGCGTGGTCAGAAGCCATTGCCAGTGGAAGGTAAGCAGCAAATTGTCCTGAGGAGGTTCCCTCCACTGGTTTGAGTTCTGTCAGCATATATGAACCAGTAAACAGTGAAGATAAATTGATCAAGTCATTCTTGGACTCAAAACCCCCATCCTCTATTCCCTGCCATTATTATTGAAAATGAGAATAACGTGGACAGGTATGGGTGCAGTGAACCTCTTTCCTACCCAATGGAACTGGCCATATTTGGCCTAGCTGTAAGTGCAACCTGCTGTCCCCTGGAGGAGTTGTCATCATAACGCCAAGTGTGATCACTGTGGAATGAATATTTCTTCCAGTAAATTCAGTACCGATCTGATTGGGCAGGATGGTTCTGATTTGGTATCAGCAATTATATAGAATGTCAATCTATTATGATCAAATCACAAAGTATTCCCAACAGTAGTGCACTTAGTCCCAGTTCCCCATTCAGTGAGGATATAGGGCAGTGGTCCCCAACAGGTACCACTGGTACTCCATTTTTCCCCTTTCCGCTATTTTTAGTTAATTAAAAAATATATAAAACCAAATAGTACTTATGAATACAAAGAGTCCGCTAGATATTTAGAGGCATTGCTATCCAATTTTATTAAACACTGACTAGTAATGTGGTTGCCCTTTCCTTATTCATCTGAAAATAAAGATGGCTTTACCTAAGGTATTATGGCTGGTGTTTTGGGTGTAACTAATCCTGAGTTCCAATCCAGTCTTATTATCAGCGCGCTTTATGTCAGCGAGAGTCATTCAAGTCAAAGGTTAGGTTTCTGATCACAATAAATTTGAGATCTTGGCGCTATCAGCTGAAAAGTTATGCATAATTTTATAAGGGGTGCTAGCTTGTATGACACAGGTAGGATTTACCATTAGCACCACATTGAGGTTAGGGTTCTCTAAGGTGTAAAGAAACCATATAAGTTACCAGTCATTTTCCTACCAGTGTGAGCTGAGTTTATTATATAGTCCCATTAGCTCAACAAGTATGTTCATAAGTTATCTGAAACTATCAGATAATTGGATATTCAACTAGTTAATTATAATGTCCCAGTGAAGAAAAAAATAGAGTTCACTAACAATTGCCAGTCTAATTCTTGGTGGAATCAATTAGATTAGAGTAATAATTTTACTCCAAGAACCAGCTGAATAGCTTGAATTTAATTACTTTGAATAAGCCAAACCCTCAGCAGAACAGGCGAGCTGACTCCAAAGTCCACTCCTGCGCCAAATTAAATTTAGTGCTACCACCTAAGGGAAACACCCCCTTTTATAGACCTGAAAGGGGTTCTGAAAGGGTGAATTATTTTACCCACCAAAAAACCTCCTAGAACTTCCATCATTGACTGAGGTAAAAATTTTCTCACGTCTGTTTGGATGAGTTATGAAAAGTCATCGCCAAATGAATTTATAATCCTACTGTCAATCCAACCCTTAAAATTAAGCCCAATTGAGATTAAAAGATTTTAAAGAGTTCTGATAGGTCAAATAATCATTTGTCCTAATTGAGTTACCCTCTGCCTATTTTGAATTCTCTCAACACCCCTTGTTTTTAGACTTCCTTTACCTTAGATACTAAGAGTTGACATTTTAATAGGGGAATGATCACTCTTTCCTCATTTCTGATAAATATAAAATTTTTTTCTATTTAAAAATTTGAAATCCATTTTGTGGTAAATTATTCCCTAAAAAGTTTAACAGTAGCCAAGAGTTTCAATACTCTAGTATCCGCATATTGCTGAAATCCTATGCCAAAAGCACCTGTGAGCATTAAAGTGCCAGTATTTTAACAAGTGGTGCTCACTATAGGGGAACCTGTACACCACAATCTTTTAACTAAAATGGAGGACGTTTGGGTGGCTAGCCCTCCTAACCTCCCCATTGAAGATGACCAGATGTTAAAATCCTGGGTCTTCACCAATAAAATAGTTCCCAAAATGGTTAACTGCACAGGTTTGGTATGTGCACTCTTTGCGTTGTCTGATAATATATTATTCAATTGATATTAGTATGAAGACTATTATCCGTAGTTGAATAGATAACCAATTTTCTGGTCCAACACTTAACCTTTATTTCTACTTGAAATACTCTTGATGTTTCCAGTAGAAATTTATACCATTATCCGCCTAAATGATCCACTCTCAGATCCCTAGTTTACAGCCTTTCCTCTGGTCTCATGGAGTCAATAGCAATTCAAGTCTAAGCTCAGCTTCTCTTCTAAGGATCCTTGATCCTTACTCTGTATCCTAAAAAGAGTCCCAAATTAAAGCACACAAGTATAAATTTCCTGAAGATAAATAGAACTAAAACCAATAATGAATTCTGCTATTCTCTCATCTTTTTTATTGTGACTTATCAGGGGAATTTATAGAGGGAATTCAGCGCTCAACCCTTGGTTGGTGCCTTAGACATGAAATGGCAGTCGTTGCTGTTGAATTTTCATTTGTCATTTCACCAGCAATGGTCTTCCCTATCTGGTCAAGATTCCTTTGTTGGACATCCTTGAGACCTAAAATGGAAAGAGTCATAAAACGTGTCCCTAACGTTTTCCACTCAATACCAGTGAACCAACCATATTTGCAAGCGACCTGCTTAGGTAATAGGACTTGTTACCCATTATGGCAGGCTGTGAACCAACTGATCAACTTGCTAGTTGCAAGTGGAATTACTCGCCTCACAACTTTCTCCTTAAATTCCCAATAGGTTATTAATGAAACCTGACCGATTCCAATAAGTCCACCTGATAGTTAATCATCAATCAATTATCAGTTGCCCCTATTTTGTCAGCAACTCTGGCTGACGAGATCTTAAGCATTCACCTGGATCAATACCTGAAAGATCAAACCAGGTGAATTACCTAAAATCCCTCAAACATTATTAACCTTAAATTGGGGTCAGCTGATATCCAATTCACTCACCATAGGGAATTATCCTCTAGTGACCCATGGTGATCTAGACGGCTGGAAAAGTGGGAAAAACCAACACATCCCCCCTATTGCCTAGATTTCCAGCGATAATAGGATCAGGACAGGAGAATACCGCCTTGGACACTAGGTTAAATCTTTCTTGGGTTCTAGTGGAGCATAGTCAATCTAAAATAACGCTGCTCATGGCAACCTTTGGCATGCGGTTCTCTTTCTCTTCCTCCTTGCTACCACCTATTCAGAGCGTGGTCCCCATGACCATCTGTTGTGCTGGGCTGATTGATTTAGTTGTGATGGTACTAGTCCCAGACTTGGGTTTCCCCCAGTAAGGGCATATGACCCACTGGCATATTCAGGATCCTTGGTCCAGCGTCCTCAATTTCCTGATCTTCCTCCTTGTCCTTGACAAGAGGTCATTTCCATCAATATTCATTTCTCAGAACAAATAAGAATGCTCATTTAAAATCATTCCTGTTATTTCTCATAATAATTTCTTGGCTCATATCATTTATAATTCTTCTCAGAAGAGTTTATCTCAATAATTTTAATAATAATTTCTCTGAAATTAGAGCTTAACTAATACTGAAGTGCATAATTTAAACCATTATATCTAGTCCAACGTCCCCCTCTCATCCAGCTCATATGTCAAATTTGGAATCTTGGTACCAGCAACTGCTCAGCAGCATGTCTGATAAAGATGTTCGGATCTTCCAACTGATGAGTCAATCTGCGCAATAAAATCTCTTCCATGGTCCTCCCATGACTCATACTCCCAGTCAAGTACCCATAGCCAGTCCTTCTACAGAAAAACCAGAAATGGTATCTAACCCCAACAAAATTCATATTAGCAATCATCTCAAACAGCTCATGACCAATCCTCCCTCTGTCATAGATACATGAATTAGATTTTGATACTCTCCTGGATTAAGACCAATCTGCAATAATCCTAAAATCATTGTCAAACCTCCTGAATCAATGCCCTCCATTATTGATCAATCATTCCTCACCAGATCTGACTTGCTTCCAGAGTTTCTTTTCTGACTCAGCTAGCTTTACAAACCAGCTGTTTTGTCAACTGATCTAGCCATCAAAACCGTGAACATTTTGAACTCCTCTACGCAGAATTGAGGACCTGAGTAACCAAGGCTCTATCCATATCTATGAGCCCTCTAATCTCGAAATGCTAGTGTTGGATTTCACACTGAAATCTGAGTTCAGGTATGCAAAGGCATCGATTTTATTAAATTCAAGGTCTAGCGTCTTAGGGAGATTTCTCGCTAAGGAATGAAAATATAATTTTAACTTATTAGGTTGAATAAAAACAGATCTGTATTTGAGATATCTTTATTATTTAAAATCAGGGATATTTAAAGGTGTGATTTAGTAGGTTTTCGAAGTGAATGACGTGGCACTGATGAGGAAAGATCTTTACCATTAAAAAATGATTGGTGATGTCCTTGTTTATAAGAATAGCTCTTATCAGACATGTTCTGATTATCAAAGGTTTTTATTTTTTGATGGAACCTTAGGGAAGTGGATTCTGTTTTAGACAACGGGAAATCTCCTAAATTGGATGTGGAATCATTGAACTTAGAGGGTAAATCATTAGACCCAAATTTAGGAGAATTAGTGTAAGATTTGGAATTATTAGTGAATTTTCTGACAACTAGATCAAGACGTTGCATCCTATGCCCTTCATTTTGCTGGCCAAGTTCTTCGAAGTTGGGCCATGAAGCTTCCAGCCTCTCCCAACTTCCATTACTCATTCTGCTTTTGCTTCCAAGAAGCTCATAGTCGTCATCTGCAGGATGCCATCCACTCCCTGCACAACTATCTCATTTCTGGCACATCCCAACGGTACCTTCCCCTGATGGCTTTAATTGGGGGCATGATTTAGCAACCCTCACCTAGTATCCCTTGCTTGATGCCATCCCATATGTCTAATGTTCTTGATGATGCCCATCAGCAAGTGCTCAAGACCAATATTCCAACCCCAGTGCCATATTGGGATTACTCAGGGTTATTTGCTGACTGCCTCATCTTATTCTGTTGCTTCCCTCCCCAATATAGGGTATTGCATTTGGCAAGTACCAGTATCTCCATCTCTCTTCCCCTTCTCACATTCTCACAGGGATCTGCCTTTGCTTAATGAACTTGGCTTTGAGTAGGTCTAGCTATTGCTAGCATCCAATCTCACATAGATTTTGATGGTTTGTTCACTTCTACTGTGATATATCCTCCCTCTCCCAAGAGGCAACATAGGCTTAATCTCCCAGTTATGGATAAACAATAAAAAATTATAAAAATATATCTTTTTTCTGTGCATTTTTAATTATTTTTACCCGCTATATTTTTATCAATTTTTTTCTTCTTATTTTTATATGGGACATGACCTTCACTTGGTTCAGCGGTCATTCTTTTTTATATTCCCCAAACTAATCTCTATGTATACTCTGACCTACCAGTTTTCTATGGTTCAGAGGTCTTTTTTAAGATTTAACCATCTATTTTGGTTCATCAGTCCCTTTTAGGACCTAACAAAATCATCAGGACATAACCATCTCAATGGTTCATCAGTCCCTTAGGAACACTCTTTTTATTACTTTTTTCTTTGATCCACTGCTTTAAATATTTAGCATGAACTCGTTTCACTATTCTTCAATCCAAGAGGTTCTTGATGGAATAGGCGTCCATCACCATCTTGGCAATAATCTTAAATGGACATGACCACAATACATCAACTTGTTTTGTCTTCTGAAACCATGCATATTGTAATTGACAACTTTTTCGCATATTTGGTATTCTGATAAGACTAGTCAGTTCTTATCATCCGTCATCTTTGCCTTTATCATTTTCTTCAAAGTCATATTGAATGCTTGCAATTGCATCTTAATCAGGCTATTTAACAATTGGATCAGGTACTGCTTGGCACTCATCCTCAATGTTGGTTCCACCACCAAGTATAGAATTGGTGGCAACGCGGCCTTCCTTCCATAAAGTAACTCAAATGGCGTTTTTTCCGTCGCCATATGAAGACTTATAATATGCCCATATCACTAAAGTAAGGTACATTCCACATGTGGAAGTTCTCCCTGCGACCAGCTTATTCAGCGTCACAGCCAGCGTTTCATTGACCTGCTCTACCAGTCTGTTCATCTCTGGTTGGTAAGATACAGACCAACTCCTCAGATCCCCATTATTTCATTCAATCTTGGGATCATGTGAGATGTGAATTTTGTTCCATTTTCGCTCAACAAGACTTGCAGGCATCCATGGTGGTATACCACTTGATCCAGGATAAACCTTGAAGTGCTTTTAGCATCCATTTTCGCTAGGGCTTTCATCTCAACCCATCTAGTCAGATAGTCAATCACAACTATAATGTATTTGACTTCCCCAGTACTTATGTTTAGTGGTCTCTTACGGTGTTGGACACCATATGCCAGGAAAATCCAGGGTGGACCAGTCGATATCCAGTCTCATTCTTGTGAGGATTGTGCAACTAGCACTCCATACAACAAGCCAGATAATCCACTACATCATAGTTGATAGACTTTAAGTAATAGAGCTGGCAAATGTGATTGGTCGTCTTCCTTAGGCCTCCACGCCTAATAACCTTATGCGCAGTTTGAATGACAGCCACTTGTTCTGACGGTTTTGGGAATAGCGATCATTTTTCATCAATCATCTTAAAAACTTTTTCATCCTTGGTCTCAGTGTTTTCCATCACTTTCCAAAGTGCACCTTAAATTCTTGGGGCTCATTACCAATTTCTCCTTTGACCATTCTCTGTAATAGCTTATCCACTTGTTAGTATCCACTTGGACTATTGGTAACCTCAATAAGACATCTACATTCTGATGAGAAGCTCCCGCTTGGTGGACTATCTCATAATCATAAGCCTTTACCTTCAATGCCCATTGGGCCAGTAATCCTTACAGTTCTCTTAAAATGTGCAGCCAACACAGCGAGGAGTGATCTGTCACCAATTTAAAGTGAGTTCCATGAATGTACACCTGAAACTGTTTACATGCATAAATTACTGCAAGGCATTCACGCTCAGTAACAGTGTAATTCCTTTCAGATGCTGATAGTGTCTGGCTCACATATTCTACTGGATGTTCATCCCCAAGTTCATCTACTTGGATCAGGATGGCGCTGATCGCCATTAACAAAGCATCAGTATGTATTATAAATACTCGATCAAAATTTAGATATTTCAATATTGGAGAATCTATCTAATACTGGTGTAATTCATCGAAAGAACTCTAAGTCTATTCATTTCAAATGAATCCTTTTTTGGATCCTTAAGCAAATGAAAAAGGGCTTGGTGATTCTCACTAAATCCTATATGAATCTTCAGTATTATCTGACTATTCCAAGGAACACTTAGATATCTTGGACACTTTTTGGTATAGCCATTCGCTCTATGGCCTCAATTTTCTGAGCTTGTGGCTGCAGTTCACTAGAGTTGATGACGAATCCCATATATTCAAACTTCTTCTTGAAGAAGCGACATTTATAAGCATATTATCAGGTTGTCTGTGGACAGTCTCTTGAAGATTTCTTCCCAGTGGTGTAGATGGTCATTAAATGTCCTACTGAACCCATTTATATCGTCCAAGTACACCAGGGCGCTTGAAAACTTCAAGTCTTTTAAATGGCGTCCATGGCACTCTGGAACATCGCAGGTGCGTTACATAGACCTTAGGGAATCCTAGTCAGTTGATACAGCCCCTGCACAGTAATGATCGCACATTTATCCTGGTCTTCATTTGGAAATAATTTGCCAATATCCTGATATCAGATCCATTGCAGAGAAATACTTCGCTTTTCCCAATCAATCTAATGCATTGTCAATTCGTGGTAGTGGATATAAATCCTTCTTCATTATCTTATTCAGCTTCTGATATGTAATCACCACCTGATTAGAGCCATCCTTCTTCTTCACAATTAGGATAGGATTCACCCAGGGACTTTACAATGTAACTAGAAGCCCATGCTTCACTAGTTTTCTGTTTCTTTCCTCTACTACTGCTTTGGCCACCTGACTGTCAAATCATTCTCATTCTTATCAGAAAATTTTCTCTGTTGTCGACTTTATGGATTACATTCCTTGTACACCCCAAATCAGGGTTGTCCTGGGAGATACTTCACAAAACCTGTACAATAATTTGCGCAACTTTTACTGCTTTCTGTCCATTAGATCAGCGTGTTGCTCTCAATTAACAAATATATTGATACTTTCAGTAACCCCTGCCAGTAATCCCATCTCATCAAGGGTCCCAAAATCATGTATTTTTTCTCAATTAAGCTGTCAGAATTAGATGAACAAACACAATGATTAGATTCTTCTCAATATTCATTGGTTTTTCACTCGGGTTCACCAGAAGAACTCGAATTTCACCATGGCCAACATAATTATTACAGGAGCCACCCAAAGCTCTACTCAGGAATTTTTTCAGGGCTTCCAATCTTTCCATACAGCAGCTCGGATATCTCCAACATCAATTCTGTATTGACTATGATCTGCAATCCTGACGGTATGGTTCTCAAATTCTTTATCCTCAATGAAATTACCTAAATTTCCCGGATTTCCATTGGCATTTCTCATCACTTTTGGCCAATTAACTGGTAACAAATTGGGAGAATGCCATCATTAAAGATCATATTAAAGAAATTATTTCTTCTGATCAGTGGAACTTCCCCACCTTTTATATAAACCAATTGTAACGTCTATCCCAATATGGCCAACGTATTATCTTTGTAGTTACATTTAACTCTGTACTTCCGTAGAACTTTATTACATTCAGAATATTGTAGCTTTAATTGGCCAAAACTATTGCTGGGGTGGATAAAACTAAATGTTTAAAAAGTAGTGGAAATGTACTATAAGCTTCACAGGAGATGGTGGTATTTAGCCCAGATGTCCCGTACTCTTTATTGTGCTTTAGATCAGGTGAGATTCTCATCTTCTTTACCAGCTTGGTCAAGACAATATTGATAGGCGCTCCACTACAACTATTGCCCGCACCCATACTAGAGAAACCAGAATATTAATATATGTACACTCGGAGTATTGTAAAATTTTATTTACTGAGTGTATAGCAGTATTATTCACCAAATTAAGGGTCTGAATAATTTGCGCCAATAGATCAGGAAATGATTCCTTGATCGCGCTAAGGGTGATAGACAGGTTTGCCTCATCTAACTTGACTTTAGTCAATTCTTCTGGGTTCTCAGCAGCTCAAATCTTGTCCACTAGTCGTTGCACATATGGCCGAGAAACTTCCTTGATTATTTCAGGGTCAATCCCCTTTTCTCCAGATCTGGTTACTGCAGTAACATCCAAATTGACCACTTGATCCAGTTGACCCTGCGCGTCACTACCAATGAACAGATTACTAATGTCAATTTCTTTGTGCAAGAGTTTTTTCTGAGGGGAGAATGGGTTTATCCGCAGCTCTAGACTGTTCCCCATTTAGGTTGCGGGCCCTTTTCCCAATTATGGTGTGGGTTTGGCCTCTTTCACTGGACTACATTGATCTGTTCCTTTGGCTTCTTTGAGTTTTGTGTGCCCATTAGGGCACCCAGTGCAGGCAACTTTGTGGGATGAAACCTGGGGTACTGCCCCCACTGCACTGGGGCTACGCGAATCTAAGCACCACCAAAGTGGGCCTGACCACGGTGTGGTGGCTCACACCACCCCCAAACTGACATATTCTTCACTGTTTGGTATACTAGGTAGCTAAGGCTACCCAGCCAGTTCTGAGATATGCCTCCCATTCCTTACTGCGAGGAATGAGACCAGACTGACCTCCAAGTTGGACTTACCTGAGGAAAAAGGATTGCCATAGCTTTCTACAGCTATTTCTAGCCGTTGCTTGACTATGGCCAGGTAGCTTGTTGCCTGGATTCCTTCAGAAGGGAAGCATCACTGGTTTCTGGCAAGCCGTAGACCATACATCACCTCCCCCCATATCGTGCACCAGACCCTGAACCACTCTATATCTGCAAGCAGACTTGGTGGGGCATACTCAGTCAGGATCTCTGGCCATGCGAGATGACCAGAGGATAACTTACACCCTGGTTGGTATGCTTCATACCAAAGGAGAACACTACTCCACACAGCATCCACTGCTGGACACTCTATGAAGATGTGCTTTGCCATCTCTACCCCTCCACATACCTTACAGGCATACAGAAGGTCATCCTCCTTATGCTTACTCCACTTCTGCAAAGTCGCCCCAGTGACCAGGATGTTGCTGCGGAGTTGGAAGAGAAAGTTATGAACTGGTATAGACAGCATCCCTTAATCCTCCTCCCCCACAGGTCCATCAAGCCAAGTCGCATTTTGCAAGTGATCCAGGACAAGTACATCAAGAAAAGCTCTCTTTCTTGTAGCTTCTGGAACCTGGCGGTTGTGAAATCTGAGAGGCAGACACTGCTACCTCCCCCACCTTGAGCCAGTCCCGAAGGACGAAGAGGCTTTCCCATCTGGAGTATCTCCAGCCTTCTCTTCCTAGTGGGAACACCCGCTGATCCTGACCTCCATGACCTTCTGAACGGGCTTCCCCAGCCTCTAATGCAGCCAGAGAAGGAATTGCTTCCCTCCAGCAAGAAGGCAGTTCAGTTGCTTCCACAACATCCCATGCCTTCCTTATCAGCACCTTGGAGGTACTGGTAACATTATTGGCTGCTTCCACCCTAAGCACCCTCCGGCCATCGCCATCAAGGAGGTCCCCCCAGTGGACCGCCCCAATAAAGTGCTTGAAGGCCTTGCGCAGACGGGGTTCCACTCCAGTCCCCAAGCTCCTCCCCAAAGGGGAATTTACTGGATCCTTTCAATGGTCCACTCTCCACCCTCTAATCTACCCTTGCTGCCTGTCCAAGCTCATAAGTAATCCTTCCAGTAGCCTGGTAGGTTCCCCGCACTTGGAACGGCCCCTTGATTGATGCTCCAGCTAACACCAAGATCCTTGTTCGAACTGTCCTTGCAAGCCTTAGAGAGGTAGTCCTTCAGTATTGGAGACCAACAGATGAATTTTCCCTCCCAAGCGACCCGTGCGATCCATTTCAGCTGCAGTGCTTTGATCATACTCCCAAAGTTCATCAGACTGATGCCCCCTTATTCACCTCATGACACAAGTTAGAGTAACTGTTTTTTGACGCTCACCCTCACAAAATGAACTGGATTATTGAACTCTGTATTCTTCTGATGGAAGATGCTGGCGGTGGGACAAATCCAGCAATGTACCATAGTCAGAAATAATGAAAGTGTTCATGACAATGGCCCTGCCCCAATAAGATAAGTTGAGCCATTGCCACTTCCAAGCCGCTTTTTTAAGGTCTGCTTCAAGTTTGAGCCAAATTTTGTGCGGCGACGCCCACTCAGGAATGGGACATCTGAGGTACAGAAACTCCTCCCCTCTTGCAATCCAGGGGATCAAGCTCTTTGGTGCCACACACCCAACGTCACCGTTCTGCTGATGGGCCAAGCCCTGGATTTCGACGGATTGACCTTAGCGTTGCTTGAGTTCTGGTACATCTTCAGAATTTTCATCACCACCTTCTTCTCCTCTCTGACAAAACATAGATCCACGTATCATCTGCAAACACTGAATGAGAGTACTCCTCGCCATTGATGGTAAGTTTTCTCTGGTCTGACTTTCTGAGAGCCACTGAAAGGGTCTCTATTGCAAGAACAAACAACAAGGGAGATAGAGGGTCTCCCTGACGCACGCCCCTACACACCCTAAAGGGGTGGGAAAGGACCCCATTGATATTGACAACCGATGAGGCCTTCTCATAAATCGCTTTAAACAGTCTCAGAAAATTCCCCTTGATTCCAACCCTACTTAACACTTCCCAAAGAAACTCATGATTCACCCGATCATATGACTTCTCTTGATCAATAAACAGTAGCACCCCCTCTGGTCATACTTTTTACTTTCCCACTCTTCTATCAGGTGAAGCAGCATCAAGTTGTCAGTAATTGAGAGTCCTGGGATGAACCCATTCTGCTCTTTCCCAACAATATTTGCCACAACCCCCTCAGTCGATTGGTTAGGATCTTCAATAAGATCTTATAGTCAACATTAAGCAGGGTCAAAGGCCAATAGTTCCCCATGAGGGAGGAATCGCCCTTCTTATACAACACTACCACTACACCCTTTGAAAACGCCAGCTTGATTATATAGGGTAGGAATTGGTTGTACAGCTCAGCAAGCATCTCAGACATTTCTGCCCAGAATAACTTGAAGAGCACCAAAATCAACCCATCCTCCCCGGGAGCCTTGCCAATCTTGCCCTTGTGGATGGCGTCTGACACCTCTGATTTTCAGATCTTGCTACATAGGTGCAGCTGACTCTCCTTTGACAGTAACCCCAGTCCACTTGAGAGTACTTTGGATGTCTCTGGGTCATTCTCAGAGGGGCTATAAAGGTCCTCATAGTAAGATTTGGCCACCTCATCCATGCGAGCTGCATCCTTCATCTCAACTCCCCCATCACAAGATGACAAGATCCTTGCTGAAGGTCTGAATGCACCTACTGCCTTGCGGAGTAGGGCCACATTTCTGTCAGATTCCTCATTCCATCTAGACTTCCTTTGTTTGAGGAAGTCCACCATGAAGGCTCCCATCGATTTAGCATACAATTAAGCCTTAGCCATGTAGGCAGATGCCCTCATGGACATAGCCTGCTTGCAGGTACTTTTGAAGCTCCTCTCCAAGGTTTCTTACCTCGAACGCATGGCCTCTAGCTGCCTCCCAAAGATTTCACAAGCCATCTTGAGATCAGCCTTCATCCGCATCCATTTTACTGGTGCATCTGGCTTCCCCACAATCTGGCTTCTCCACCACCTCACCTTCTTCCTCATGATATCCTGAAGTGGACTCCACTTCAGGAGTTCAGGGTTCAGTCTCCAGATCCCCTTCCCTGCAGAAGCAACCTGAGGGTCACTTATCTGCAGTTCCAGGGGTCTGTGGTCTGAAGCACCTAGATCATGATTTCGAAGGATCAACTTGCAGCGACTCAGGAGAGGCTGGGTCACTGACACCAGGTCAATGTGGGAGAAATGATCTCCCTGTATGTGAGTCAACCCAGTCTCTCCCTCCTCACCACGGCCAGCTTTTCACACATCCAGTAGGCCAAGGTCGATCATTAAACTGGCCAACTTGTGGGCTCCAGTGTCAGAGCTCCAGTTGCCTGAAGCCCCAACCCTGTCATCCCTAAAGCAGACACAGTTCATGTCTCCCCCCAGCACTACCGACCCCCCAATGCCTTCCTCCTGAATCCTTAGGCCGACCTTCTTGGAAGAAGGCCTTCCAATCAGATCCAGAATTGGGCGCGTATATGCCAATAAACCAAATCAATTCCTCTCCAAACAGTGACATTACTGCCACTGCCCTTCCAGGAACCAATACCCTTTTATCCAACACCTTAACCTTGTCCGCCCACCAGATCAAGATACCCCCCTTGGCTTCTCCCCCTCCCTCTTTCCCTCCCCTAAGGGTGAGTTTGAGTTTGGTTGATCCACCAAATGAGTGAAAATTGTTTCCGAGGGAACTGGAAAGCCCAGTCCTCTTCCACCCCAGGTTTGGACTTAGTCTTGGTGAGGAAGCCAATATCTATCCCGTGTTGTTGCAATCTGAGTTTCACCCACGGCCGCTGCTTGAGTCTATTCAGACCCCGCGCGTTAGCAAATTCAACCCTGATTGCCATAGGTTCTAAACTGAAGAGGCCTTGGTGTCAGGGTCTGGGGGTCCCCATCCTCTTCCACCTCAGCTGGTTTAGTGGGACCACGTTTCTTCCTCCCCTTTTCAGTACTAGACTGAGCTGGGGGTGGAGGCTGCTCGGTCACAGCATCCTATGGAATCTTGCCATTGCCAGGGTCCTCGATAGACCCCTTCACTTCAGTTGGAGGCATTGGGTTAGAAGGCATTGGCCCACTATTGATAGCAGGCAACACCTCTTTCACCTCCGCCTCTTCCCCTACGGGCCTCGCGCGCTCTGTCACACCCACATCCCTTATGGTCGCCCGCCTCTTATGTGATCGAGTGATGGGGAGAACCCCATCCATTTATGAGGCGACCGCCTCCATAATGTCCTTTGCAGACTGTGCCAAAGCGCCACTCAGCTCGATTTGGAGTCCCATCGCTTCCCTCACCTTCTGGGAGCCTTTTGACTCCTTGTTGACCTTCCTCGCACTTTTCAGCACTTCAGTCACCGCCTCCAAAATGATGCCAGCTGCAGCCTCCTCCTTTGCTTTGGCTGACATCTCAGTCAGCTTCTCCAACGCCTTCTGGTGAGCCAACTTATCCTTCTTGGAGGGCGCCATCACTGGCACCCCCGCGCTAGGCCCGCTAGGCTTGGCCACTGCAGCAGGAGGTTGAACCTGAGGACATTTGGCTCTGACGTGCCCCTTCACACCACACAAGAAGCACCTGTCCAGCGGTACCACAGGGACACTCCAGGTCCCCACAGTAACTGAATGAGGCAGCTCCCCGTATAATTTTGAAAGTTCAACCTTCAAAACCCAGTCCCCAGATCCTACGTTGAACCTTTTAGAGCTACCGTCCTTCTGATTCAAGTTCTTTACCAGCTTGTTCTCATTAAAGGAGATCACGCTGCCAAAGCCTTTCAGCTGAGACATCATGGCATCTCTATTGATCACAGGTGGTATGTACCTCATAATGAAACTTCTGATCTCAGTGCTGATGTCAAGACATACAGCCTCCTCGTACATTGTGCTCAAACTGTCAGCCAAAACCTGTTCCTTTTGAAGCTTGGACTGGAAGGTCATAAGTCTCAACCCAGGAGTCAAACGTGAAATGTGGAGAGGGGCGAACTTACACAATCACCCTGACCATGAGAATCTTCTTAGACTATCCAGTCTTCACTTCCACGGCGTGAACCCTCTTGAGGCTCTCCACCATGCTCGCTGTCAGATCCTTGGATGGGCCAGAGTTCCCCGCTTCAAAAAGCTTGGTTCTGACACCAAAGCCATTAGTAGCCACCACAGCAAAGGAGACTGAAGCCCCCTCTGCAGCAGAAGCCACCCCCGCTGTTGATTTATTAATGGAGTTGGTCTCTCTGGTTTGGTTTTGTGATGAAGTTTGCTCTCTGGGCCCTTTTTGTGTGGGAACCATTGCAGCCCTTTTGGGTCAATCTGTCATTTTGGTACGTGAGTGCTCTCGCCTTTCGCTGTACCAGTGTAATCCCACATAAGATACTGGCCGCTATTCAGGTTTCAGGCCAGCCTAGAAAACCGCGGTGATTTTTTAGACAGATGAGCTAAAGATCAGCCAATCAGGATTGGCCCACACTCATCACTGAGACCTGCTTTTGCAGCACCCGCCTCATAGGAAAGTAGCGTGGCAGATGATACGCCTGACTCTTGCCTCCCTCTTCCTGCCCATATTCCCCCCAAAGTAGAGTGGAAGCACCCGCAAGAACAGGTTGTGTCACAGTTATTAGCTTCCATCCCACTCCCCATCCAGGCCACTACCAGACCTTTCCATGCCGCCTCTATGGGTTATGGTGTTAGCTGTTCAATCATGTTTCCTCAAGCTTTCCTCGGTTGTGCTGTGTGAAGGCCCCAGCTTACCCTACCTAGCTCCCTCCTTTGGCTTCTTACATTGAACAACAAAGTGCCCTTTTCCTCTGCACTGAAAACAGCGTTTATCTTTCTTATCAATCTGCTTGAACTCCTCGGGCTTCTTTCCCAGAAAAGTTCAATTATTGGACTCCTTAGCGCTTTCAGTCCCCTTTGTTGGATTCGAATTTTACACTGGACTTGATTTTGAACTTTCTATTAGGGGCATTGAATGTAGCTCCTAATATCTTCAAATGATCCACCCTCTGTGAGGTGGTAATCTCAGTACCTCACAAAGAAGACATCATTAGATATAAATTGCAATAGGGACAAAGGGCCACTTGCAATGCAATCTTTGCATAAAAATCATCCAGTATTTTTGCTCTGACCAAAATCTGCGATTCTTGGTAGAATGATTCGGCAAAACTCACTAAGGATTTGTCCTTATGGAATTGGATTCCCATAAATTACTGTTTGCGCTTTGACATATGTGTGGGACTTTCAAATTCTTTCATGATGGCCGCCTTGGCCTCCAAGTATGACCAGTTATCCCCCTCCAGATGGAGTAACATTAAGTGCTGACAATTGGTGTCCAAACAGTTAATTACTGATGAAGCTTTTTGACAATTGCCATAACTAATAATTGTCATGTCAAATAATTGGAAAAATGCAGGGACGTTATCCTGATGGAATGTAGGTAATTACAGTGTAGCTCTAAATTCCTCTGAAGCTTCTCTAGTCACCACTCCTGTTTGGCTACTCAACTGACTTGAAAGTGATATCAGGGATTATCTCCAAAATAGCTGTGAATGCTGTCAGTATATTTAATGGAATAGTTGACTTCCCAACTGGAGTTCTGGGCGTCCTTTTTTTGGCGTCAATCACCACATAGGACTCACATTCACATTTATGAGTCTTCAACTCTTTGACTTGCTTCATCAGATGCTCTAAATCTTCACTGAATGCCCATGATCAAATGCAATTGCTTTGCGTTCAGTTTTCAAAAATAAAACTTCTTAAGCTAGATTTAATTTCTTTTACTTTAATGACGTTACTTTTTCTAAAAAACTCATTGCTGAAATTAGAGACATAGTTAACTCTTTCCTCAATATTGGTAATTATCTCCCCCAAGGCAGCAAATTCTCGATGATTGGCAGAATTAAGGCGTACTTGTTGATGGTTGCCAACTTCATCCAGAGTTTTCTTAACTCAGCCTTGTACAGCATCTTATATTGTTATATCCTACTTAAGTACCCTCTGTAGTAAGCACCAATTGTTAATATCCTGGGTTTTTCTCTGATGGATAGTTCCCAGGATGGTTAACTACACAGGCTAATGTGTTCACTCTTTGTAAAGTCTGATAATATATGATATTTGATTGATAATAGGATAAAGACTATTATCCAAAGTTTAGTAGAAAATTAATTTCTGGTCCAACACAACCTTTATTTCTCCTTGAAATACTCTTGATTTCTCCAGTAGAAATTTAAACCCTTATCCACCTAACTTGATCCATGCTCAGATCCTTAATTTATGCCTTTCCTCTAGTCTTGCAGAGTCAATAGCAATTCCCATCTAAGATCAGCTTCTATTATAAGGATCCTTGATCCTTACTCTATATCCTACTAAGAGTCCCTAATTAAAGCACACAAGTAATAATTTCCTGAAGATGAACAGAACTAAAACCAATAATGAATTCTGCTATTTTCTCCTCTTTTTTTATTGTGACTTATCAGGGAAAATTTATAGAGGGAATTCAGCGCCCAACCATTGGTTGGTGCCTCAGCCCTGAAACAGCAGCTGTTGCCATTAATTTTCCCTTTGTCATATCACCAGCGATGGTCTTCTACATCTGTTAGGATTTCTTCATCAGAAATCCTCAAGACCTAAAATGGAAAGAGTAAGAAAACGTGTCCCTAACATTTTCCACTTGATCCCAGCAAAACAACCATATTTGGCAAGCGACTTGATTAGGTAATGGGACTTGTTACCCATTATGGCAGGTCATGGACCGACTGATCAATTTACTAGTTGCAGGTGGCATCACTCACCTCGCAACTTGCTCCTTAAATTCCCAATCAGTCAGTGATGAAACCCAACCAATTCCAATAAGTCCACCTGATAGTTAATCATTGATCAACTATCAGATGCCCCATTACATCAGCAACTCTGCCTGATGAGATCTTAAGCATTCACTCAGATTGTCATCTAGTGGATCTGATCCTGGAAAATACCTAAATTCCCCCAAACATTATTAACCAGAAATCAGGGTCAACTAATATCCAATTAACTCGCCATAGGGAATTATCTCCTAGTGACCCATGGTAATATAGACGGCTGTAAAAGTGGGCAAAGATCCTAACACCAAAGGATAGCCTCTTTAACACAACAACTAGGATTTTTTCTTGTCACGCCTTGGAGTTCTCAAATAGTGCCCTCCTCAAGATCCTCATGGGGCTGCTTCTTTCCATAAACTCCTTCAGAGAAAAGTTTATCCCAAATGAGGGGTAGCTTCGCCTCGTTTCTCTTCATCTGTGAATCTGTCATGGATGGGATGGCCAATTACCAAAAACTTAAGAATATCCTCCTTTGCCTGAGTCACTTCGCCCAAGAGGTAATGGTTCCTCATTGTAACGCACCAGCTTTCTTAATGAGCCACGAATGAATTGGGAAGCAGAGACCAAGTCACTGACCAAAGGGCAGACAAGATCCCTAAGACCATTCTTCTTATGCGTGTGCTACAGGAGCCGCGGATAAACACCCCTTGAAGGACAGTTGCGGGTATGTTTAGCCCCAGCAACATGCCCAGACTATAAGACAAGGTGTATAGGGAGGCAATAGCATTCCCAATCTCTCTCTCAAAGTCCAGCTCCTGTTTATATAGGCCAAATACGGCTGCTGTTAGACTTAATTTATCAATATAAACCTCAGAAGACAGTAATAAAAATAAGTAAAGATTAAGAACGTCTTTATTTGATATATATAGGAAATTTAATAGAAAACGGAACTAGAGAACCTCCCATTCTCAAGTCCCTTTCCTTATAGCTCTCTTCTGCAAGCATAGATCAAGCTCACCCCCATTCTTGACACTATGTCTTCTGAAATATGCTGTAAGAAAATTCCAATTGTTTTAGACCATATTGAATTTCGTAGTGTCTGAACCACCATACCCAAGAATCGTTCCAATTCTGATTCTAATATACCTTTAACCTAGAAACCACCCACTTCAAAACCATTTGGCTCAACCCCAAGCCTGACGAAACATCTAACCGCCATCCTTCCCTAGTCTCAGTTCTAACCTGGGGTCTAGCAAAGGCTAACGCTCTCTCACCCCCTCTTTCCTCCACACCAGCTTGTCTTATCTTATCAAAGATCAGGGCAATGTGATGTTGAGGGAAAATCTCAACCGTCACATCACCCCCCTAGACAAGAAGAAATCTCAGATATTTCCAGGACACCGGGCGCAATCTCTGGATGTCTGCCACATGGCCTCCTCAACTGGATGACCCTTCCACTGGACCAAAAATGACTGATGACCCCGCACCACCTTTGTGTCCAGGATTTCCTCCAACTCATACTCCTCAGACCCACTTTCAACTGGAAGCAAAGGAGAGGCTCTCTCAAGCGGCTGCCCTAAGAATGGTTTGAGTTGCAACACATACAACACTGGATGAGCCTGTGACCCTTCTGGTTACTTCAGCTCAAACGTCACCTTGTTCACCGCCCTCACTATTGGGTATGGGTCCAACGTCACCAGCCCCAACTTCTGGCTCCTCACAGGTATGACATAGTTCTGAGCATTTACTAAGACTCAATTGCCCTTCTTGAAAACTCTATCCTCTAACCGATGCCTATCTGCTTTCCTCTTCTGAGCTGCAACCGCTGCCTCTAGATTCCTTCTCAGGAGCCTCAAGGTATCCCAAGTCTCATATGACAGCTCATCTGCTGCTAAATTCTGACCCTGCTCCCGAGGCTCTATACCCTCTGGGTGCTGACCATGGTTTGCGAAAAATGGGGCCATCCCTGTGGAGGCATGTTTGTGGTTGTTAAATGAAAATTGCGCCAACTTCACCCAACTCACTAATAATCCTGTTGCCCTGAGACGTAGCACCTCAAATACTGTTCAAATATCTGATTTATCCTCTCAGTTTGGCCATCTGATTGGGGATGGTAAGCTGATGAAGTGGAGGCCTTTATCTTTAAGTTTTTTTAACAGATATAACCAGAACATATATATGAACTGCGGACTGTAACAATTGAGTTTGTCTTAATTGTTGAGTTTCAACTCGGATTCAGATATTTTGAATCTGATTTGAATCGCTTTAAATTATTTTTGGCTCAGTCATTTTGGGCGCTGGGTTGTGCCTCACCCAAGTTTTATATTAGGCTTATGCGAGCCTAATCAATGACTCAGGTGAGGCCCCAAAAGGCGTCCTTTATGCATGCCTGCCAATTCTGAAGTTTACCTCAGAATATTTACCCTTAGCTTTCCCTTCTGGGGCGCGTTGTCAGTTGCTCCCCAGATGAGCTCTGGTTGGCGGGCCCTTTTTATATCCATAATAAATATAAAAGTTGTTTCAGGGTTAGCATAAATTACTTGCCTGTTGGTCTTTTTTGAGTATCCATTTTGAGGAGCTTTTGCGTGATTGGGTTGGACCAACCACTATTCACCCTCGCTTGAAACTTGTAGTAGGCAATGTTTGGCACTGTCAGTGCTCCAAACCACTCCCTACTCAGTTAGGCTACTTTGGTTTCTTGTTGATGCACCAAAGAATTATTTTACCTATGGCGGTCGGAAACTGGGATTTTCTGATCATAACACAGACCTCAGTCTGACACAATCTCCTCTGGTATCCCATGTCAGGAAAAGACCTCATTCATACAGATCTGACCTGCTACCTTTGCAGAGATGGTTGACTGACAAGGGAAAAGCTCTGCATACCTTGTCATGAAATCAGCCACCACCATCAGGGCGTCCATCCCCTGGGACTTGGGCAGCCCTGTGATAAAATCCACACTCACAGAGCCCATGGCCTAGACGGAATTTGAAGTGGCTTCAATTTCCCTCCTGGCGCCATATGGCGGGACTTCAACCTGGCACAAACCACACATCGCTCCACATACTGCCATACTGCAGCACCCACTCCCCTCCATGAATACTGGCGATGACCAAATCCAGTGTCTTCTCCCCGCCTGGATGTCCAGCCAAAGAATGATTGCGGTTAGCTGCTAACATCTCCTGCTGCAAACTCATCACTGAAACCCAGATCCTTCCTTCATGCTGGATAATATCTCCCCAGACTGAGAACCCCACGTGTTTTTTGCTCGCCTCCCCTTCTCTCGTCTCATATAAGATCCACTGGAAAAATCACTCCTCTGCTGCGCAGTCCAATTTTTTACTGAGATTCCTTTTATCCAACCCTGGATCATTGCAAACAAACTCAATGACAACTTTTTAGTAATTTTAAACCCTCTCAATTCCTCCTCAGAAAACATCAACCCATAATCATGACTCAGCAAATCTGGCAGACTTTCTGTTTCCCTGGCTTATACTCAATCTATAAGCCATATTGAACCAAATCTAAGTGCCACCGGGCCTGTCTCTGATTTATCAGACTTGGGGACTTATAATACTCTAAGGAATAATGATCAGTCCAGATCACAACTGGATGCCTGGCGTACAACGGGTGGTGTTGCCGCTCCACTAATGCCGCCACTATTGCCAAAAGTTCCTTGTTGTAGACAGGGTAATTTGTCTCAGCGGGCAACATCTTACTGCTGAAGTAACAGACATGGTGCTCAACCCCATCTTTACCCTCCTTCAATATCACCGCTCCAAGTGCAAAGTTTAACGCATCTGTCTCTACTACAAATGGTCTTCTGGGGTCAGGATGGTCCAGAACTGGGGCTGTCAGAAGACTGGTCTTCACCCTTTGGAAAGCCCTTTCCTCAGCCTCCCCCAAACGAAAGGTATATTCCCAGTCAACCTTTTCAGTGGCACAGCCCACTCAGCTAAATTCTTGGAGAACCTCCTAACAAAGTTCACTACTCCCAAAAAAACTCTGCACTTCAGTCTGATTCCTGGGGGCCTTCCATTCCTTCACTGCTCGCAGTTTATCAGGACATATCCCTAACCCCCCTGGAAAACCACGTTCCCCAGGAAAGACACTAAGTCCTTATTGAAATCACACTTGGATGGCTTCAGCTTCAATCCCGCCTGGCTTACCACCTCCATAACACTCCTTACATCCCTCACGTGACCTTGCATCAACCTGGAAAATTCAGAATATCATCCATATAGGCAACGCAACACCTAACCACCCAATTTCTCAGCACACAATAAATCATGCTTTTGAAAACTGTGAGGGCATTATGCAGCCCAAATGGCATAACCCGATACTCAATTAACCAAGTGACACATAAACGCAATACTTCTGGTGCTCTGGATGCACAGGTATCCGATTGAATGTGTCAACCAGATCCAATTTGGTGAACACCCCCTCGAAATCATGGGTAGAAAATCCTCCAGGAGTGGCATCAGATAAGGGTCAGGCTCTGTCACCACATTGTGGCGCCGGAAGTCCACACAAGGACGTAGCTCCCCACTCTCTTTTGGCACCAGCAGCAGTGGTGAAACCACAGACGATTTGGACGGGCCAATTAAACCCAGACCTAGAATCTTATGACATACTGATCAAGAGCCTCCCGAGCTCAGTGATTCAATGGATAAATTGGACATCCTCTTGGCAACTCAGAGCCCTCTTTGAACCTGAAACTAAATGCAAAGTCCCCTGTAGATGGGAAGGGTGCCTGATTTTGGGTTCAAACACTAATGCAAAATCCTGGTACTCCTCTGGAAAACCCTCTAATGGCGTGTCTGAAGATATTCCCCACATTTGTTTAACTGATGACCGCTGGGACTGGAACTCCTACTCCCCACAACTGAGCCTTCAGGCGACAACAGCACTTTCCCCTTCATCATATCAAATTGTGGATGGAATTGGTGCCACCACCTCATTACCAGCACCACTGGATGAGGTAAATGTCCTACAGCATGAATTTCTTCCTCAAACTCATCTGGGCCCTGTCTCACAAGATCTTGTCCTGCACCTTCCAGACTGCAGTACTCTTAGTGGCATCCACCAACAACACAAATCCATCCTCCTGCAACGGCAATCCACATCTTCTTGCCCACTTCTCATTCACATAATTCTTATCATCCCCAGTGTCCACAAAGGCTAGGACCTTTCCACACTCCTTCTTTCCAGGACCTTCCCACACTTCTATGGGTAAAAATAAATATGATTAAAGAGAAGGAAGCAATTTAATCTGGGACACCAGCTTCACTGGCTTCTTGCAGAAATTATAAGGAGCATTTTTCTTCTTCTTTGGGGCCTCAGGGACCTAAATAGGGGCCTCAACTATTGCCTCCCCCAGCAATTCGCCTTCCATGGCTCCCCCTGACCCTTTCCTTCCTCCTCCACATACCTGAACCCCTTTGAGCTGTACACAGGTATGAACCTGCTCGTCTCATTGCCTCATTCCCATGGGAACTATTTGGGAACCGCACCAACTCCTGGCGAGCCTGAGCCAAGGCCACCAGCCGCTCCACCTGCAAGTCCAAGGCCACCTCTTCCTCCAAAGTCGCTGCAGGCCGCACTGCTGCCATTGCCAATAACAAATCAGCCTGAAAATTTTGATGGAACATGTGAGGACGCTGGAACTCTGGCGCCTTGGCTTCTTTGGCCAGGTCCTGGAGCATCCGACCATATTCCTCCACAGACTTCCTCCCCTGACTGCACTGAGCAAAGCTGACCAAGCTGAATCTTGTGCCTCATCTGGACATGCCGCTCGGTCAATCAATTCCAAACAGTCCTCTGCTGAGTCAGGAAACCCCGCCTTCTCCTACAAAAATTCACGTTCCTAGTTTGAAAGCTTCACTGGCAAGGTCAGTAAAACTTGGTTCACCTGTAAAGCAAACGAATCCTCACCCCCTGAAGGCTTTGTCAACCGCCCTTGGAACTAAAACATGGCCAAACGTCTGATGGATCAGCTCCAAACCTCTGAACTTAACATTGATGGATTTTTTCCTCCAGTCTTCACCAGTACTACCACTTTTCCTACACTCCGGGACACACACTCCAGCACCTGGTATACCTCATAAAGCAAAGCCACTGCCTAACATATCACCATTAAAAGCGTCACGGTATGGTGATACCACACAGGGAACACAACTGCTATTGGCTCCTCGTTTGCTTGCCAACACAACGACAGGAAAGTTCATTTTTTTCATTTAATGTAATGCACCAGCTCCTTCTAATGAGCTATGAATGAATTTGGAAGCAGGGCCCAAGTCACTGACCAAAGGGCAGACAAGATCCCTAAGACCATTCTTCTTATGCGTGTGCTACAGGAGCCGCGGATAAACATCCCTTGGAGGATAGTTGCGGGTATGCTTACCCCCAGCAACATGCCCAGACTCCAAGACAAGGTGTATAGGGAGGCAATAGCCTTCCCAATCTCGCTCTCAAAGTCCACCTCTTGTTTATATAGGCCAAACATGGCTGCTGTTAGACTAAATTTATCAATATAAGACTTAGAAGACAGCATTAAAATAAGTAAAGCTTAAGAACGGCTTTATTTGATATATATAGGAAATTTAATAGAAAACGGAACTAGAGAACCTCCCATTCTCAAGTCCCTTCTGTTATAGCTCTCTTCTGCAAGCATAGATCAAGCTAATCCGTCATGCTTGACACTATGTCTTATGAAATATGCTATAAGAAAACCCCAATTGTTTTAGGCTGTATTGAATTCAGTAGTGGTGGAACCACCACACCCAAGAATCGTTCCAATTCTGATTTGAATCTACCTTTAACCTAGAAACCGCCCACTTCAAAACCATTTGATTCGACACCAGGCCTGACGAAACGTCTAATCGCCACTCTTCCCAAGTCTCAGTCCCAACTTTGGGTCTGCCAAGACTAATGCTCTCTCACCCCCTCTATCTCCACACTAGCTTGTCCTATCTTATCAAAGATCAGGACAATGTAATTTTGAGGGAAAACCTCAACTGTCCACTCATATGGACACCCTTAGTACTTGAGCAGCGATCAAGAAAGCACTTATTGAGGAATTTGGCTCAACGCAGAGTTTAAAGGAAAAATGTAGGCCCTTATGTGCATCAGCATGCAAAGGGCAAGTTTGTTGCCACCTTTTTTGATCAGTTCTACAGTAAATTTATGCACTGTACTGCAAAAATGGTACCTCTTGATGACGCCGTTGCTGACATTCTGACTGGCTTGGCTTCTCATCCTTCCTTAGCAAAGAATATTAATTTGGTAAAACGCCACTTCTAGAATATTCACAATATAAAGGTGGCTTTATTAGATGTTGTGGATCTCCATACAGTTGAGACTACCAAAGGAGCTGAGTTGAAGCCCCAAGTCTTAGCCATTAAGGATCTCTCGAATGTAGCTTGATAAAAGGAGTCCCTGACGACCCCCATGTCCCCTCCTATGCCTGCTCCCATCTCGAAACCTGCTCCTGTGGTTTGACTCAAAACAGAAATCACTCTGCCATGTGAGGTTGGTATAAGTGCACACTTGGTGACAGGCCAGCTCTACCTTCCATAATCTGCACCCAGAGTGCGCCCTGTGTATTCAATGGAGACTTTTACTCGCTCCACGCCCTCCACTAAGGGGATTCCCACAGCGGCTCAATTGTCACATTCATTAAGATGAACATCATAAATTCCTCAGCATCCTATCTAGACGCTCAAATCCCAAAACCAGCCCAAAGGTTCAGCCAAAATCTGACGTCCCTTTGCCATGTGGAGCTGAGTTCAAACTCTTTAAATAAGCCAGCAAAGAGCTAAAGCCAACGCCCATTGATGCTAAAATGCTTTCTCCCATTACCAAAATGGGAGTTGCGCGCCCTAAGAGCATCCACTGCAACAAAGAAGGGCATGCTACGAAGGTGTGTCATATGAAAACAGGTGATGAACCTGATAAGCCTGACTTTAACCTCCATCTTATCGCTTCTCTGACTTTCATAGATGATCCTTCCAATAAAAAAAATGAAAATGGCTGTCAGGAATTTGGGTTTATCTCCCAGGAGCTCCAGTTGAAGTAGGGATATTGGATCAGCTAAGGCTGAAGGAGTGATTTAGACCTTGATACCTGACGAAACCTATATAAGCCAAGTTCTGGGGTGCCCCAAGTAATCAATACCTCTAGTGATGCTGACCAGTTCATTGCCTTGTTGATCCAACCTGTTCAGCGTGTTCATACTTTACATTCCATCAAAGATAAATATCCTGAGACAGCTCAAAAACTTGCCTCCAGTATCTGTCTTGAGGAGTTATTAGCTATCCCTCTAACTTTGGTGGAACTGTAACCAAGATGGAGGTTGTCATCAACAAGATACGGGGTATGGTTACCCTTGACACTGGTTCCCCAATAAATGTGATCTCCTCAAAACTTATCAAAAAATTAGGTAGGCGCCTGACATGGCATACCCTAATAATATGGTACTGCGGGTCCCATCAGTACACGCGCTGTTGGGGCATACTCATATTTACCCATCAGATTAGGGAAGCATATCCTGTCAGCACCAGCTGTGGCCTTTGACAACAATAGTTATAATATGCTGATTGGCACTCAATTTATGCTTGAGTATGACAAAATTATCAAAACAAAACAGGGCTTTATGATCCTGCTCAATTTCGAGGTTCCTCTGGTTTTAACTAACACAAAAACTAACAAAAAATACTCCTGCTCAGTTATGTACACTTCTTCTGCATTTTTGCTTTACTATACTAAATCCAGGTAATATACAAAGAAGTTTCCTGACTCAGTGTACGCATTAAATGCATTCCTTTTTATATCTCAGAGGAGATATTAACTAAGTCTGGTGAAAAACGGGTGATTGAAACCAAGATTACTTTACAAATCACCTGGAGCTGCTTATTACACATAATAAGCATTGATGGAGTTAGTCCTCTATAGCCCCAAGTATTGCCTGGAATACTAGATCCTGCATACAAGCGACCTAAAATATTCTGCTGGGGAACATTCTCAATAATGGATCTTTTGTGAAAAACCATAAGGAGATAGGAAAAGGTCTTCTAATTACTATTGAGTATATTAATAAAAGTTCAATGCATCGTTTTATGTTAGATATGGGCCTAACTACTGTAGAACTGTTATGTGCTCTGCCTATTTTTCTTATTTCAGATAAACTACATCAGAAGAGATTGAAAAAGTTATTCTTTATTAGACACATAAAGTGATATTTTTCTAAATCTGATGCTGATTATGGGCACATGAAGGATTTGTGCCACATAATTGATGTTTGTGATGCAGGTCTTATCCAATATAATCTTGCCATAAGTCAAAGGTCAAAGAGCAAAAATGAGTATTGAGCTCAAGCAGTTAATAGACGCTGAGTTACTAGTACCTTCCCAAAGCCCTTGGGCTTCTCCTCTCTTGTTTATTAAAAAGAAAGATAAAGGTCATTTGGTAGATATAGTATACTGAAAAATTATTAACCTCACTAAAAAAGATGTTATCCCATACATATCAATGATGCTCTTGCACAACTCTCTGGCTCCAAATTCTTTTCCGCTAAGGACTTTGCCAGCGGATATTGGCAAATGGACCTTTCCCCCAAGACCAGGATAAATATGCTCTCATTTTCAGTGAAGGCTTATTTCAGACCACTCAGTTACCACAAGAGTTGTGCAATGCACCCACATCATTTCAATGGGCAAAAGATCATGTACTCTAAGATTATAAGCTATGTTGTTCGATGGCCTATCTCAATGACATCATAACTTTCTCTAAAAACTTTTAATAAGCATCTTTCTCATCTAAATAAAGTTTTTCAACGCCTGTATGCGTCTAACATTAATTTGAAACCATTGAAATGTATTTTTTCCATAATAATTTAAAAACTTTCAGAAACACTATCTCACAAGAAGGGATTTAATCCCTACAAGATAAAGTTAAAGCAATATCAAAAATGCCTCCGCATTAATACCTATGAGATACACAGGTGTTTCTGGGCATGATGGGATATTACCATCAATTCATCCTAAAGTTCGCCCAGCACAGTGAGCACTCTTAAGAAATTGTTGGCTAAGAACATACTTCCTTTGAGTTGCTGAACAAAAGGCCACGTTTGAGATTCTAAAACAATTGCTTAAAGAGCATCCTATCCTATGCCACCCAAACTATGGTAAACTTTCATTTTGTTTACTGATGCCTTTAGATTACTCTGTCAGAGCCATCCTGCCTCAATTAGATAATAACGCTGTTTTTCCCAGTTTCATACTTCAGCAAGATGTCTATAAAAAGCTGAAAGCAACTACAGCATCACAGAAAAGGGGTACGTTGCTGTCTTACTAGATGTAAAATATTACATCTCTTCTTGTATGAAACTACCTTAATGTAGTTACTGACCACCACCCCTCCTTGAAAATGCTACAAACTATAAAGGATCCTACCAGATGGTTGGCTCGTTGGGCCTTATAGCTTCAACCTATGATATGAAGATTAAACACCAAGCTGGAACCTGCCATATGATGTTGATGGTTGACTCGCTTGCATGTCCTTCATTTTGATAATAGTGAAGTGGAGAGATTAAATGGCCTCCTTATGACCCTGACGTTTGGACTATGAGGATGATCCTATTAATAAAATGATGACCCAACATTCCCAAAACACCAAAGTAAAAAGTGGGTAGCTATACAAAAAGTAGGGGCAAATTGGTTGCCTAATTTCGACCTTTCAGAATGAATACCTGCTTTCATGGAGGTCACTATACCCTTTGTATGGCGGAGTACAGAATATTTATGAATGGATTATGGAAAGTTACTACTGGGAGGGAATCAAGGAAACCATTATTGAAGTCCATGATGCCTTCTTAACCTGAAAAAATCAATCCTGTCTCAAGACCATATATCAATATCAACCTACTACCCCTCAGCAACCCTTCCACACGATAAGTTTGGATGTGGTAGGTCCCCTACCCCAGACTACCAATGGGAATTGCTACATACTAGTAAAAATTAATCACTTTACAACATGAATTAAGGCTGTGGCTCTTCCAGCCCAAACTGCCAAAGCTACCGCCACTTTTCTCCGTCATTACATATTAACTTGTCATGATTCCCACCAGGTTCTGCTCTGTGACAATAGAAAAATTTTTACCTCACAAGAGGTGAAGATCCTCGCTACCTTCATGGGCATGCAACAACTCTTTTCTGCCCACTATCTAACCCTCAAATAATGGTAATGTGGAACGAGCTAATGGGACACTAGTCTCTATACTATTGAAAATGGCCACTTTAGACTCCCTTCACTAGAATTTGTATATACCAGGTGCCTTCATGGCCTATTGGTTCAGTTACCACAGGACCCTTAAGATGTCTCCATTCCATGTGTTGTATGGCCGAGAACCTGGTGCCTGCTCTACTTGTCAAAGATGTTTTCTCAGCTAGGACTGATCCAAATCAAGCCATTAAAAAGTTGGTGCAGAACATCTTCCAGTTACAGTCTGAGGCGATGACCAATTTAGCAAATACTGTCACAAAAGAGGGCCAAGCGGCCTATGAGCTCTGACCACCACTACCTACCTTAAAAGTGGCAGATATGATACTCTACTACCACAACCAAATCATGCCTAGAAAGGAAAATCTTGGGTCCATCTGAGAAGGGCCCTTCGTTACCACCTATAAGAGAGGGGTGAGTACTCCATTAAATCCCTTGATTCCAGATTATGATTAACCGAGTGCATGGATGGTTATTGCGACCTTATTCCCCCATACCACTCTTGAAGGGGGTAATGTTAAACAATTAAAAGTCTGATGTAATGAAAAGAGTGGTTTGGAGGTGAATGATGAAAAAATCAGCCAAAATACTCAGGTCAATTCTTGGCAGAACCACACAAATAGGGGTAACCCTTCTATTAGTAACCTCAGGCAAATATACTAGTTTGGGCAGTAAGATTGCTGTGAACGTGTGGCGGAATCAAGGGAGCTATTATGAGGTCTCTCCCCGCCTTAAAACAAAATTAGATCAACTCACACTGTGAAGACCTGTCCCTTTTATAGGGCTGTAGGGATCCTCGTAATGTGCAAATATCTTCCCATCAAGTAATTGGGTAAGATATATATAAAAACCCTACCTCATGGATCTAAACTGCCTATCATCGCCCTTCATTGACTGTTATGAAGTAAGGCTAGTTTCAAATAATCTCATAGGTTCACCGACCATATCACCTAATTCAGAATCTATTATGCAATCCAAATTTTGAGCCTCAACACTTTAAATACTAGGTATTGACTTATTAAAGGTGTTCATTTCTTGTCCCCCATGGCCACTGGTAAAAATATAAAAAGCAACATTCGTCTTTAGTGTTTACTTACCTTTAATATCAGTGTTTTCAATCCCTTATTTGTTGATTTTAGGCCTAAAACACACCAGCGAGCTTAATAAAACCATAAAGACCAACACATTTCTCATCAGCCCAAACATTCTGGGTCATTAGGAGTTCATTTAACCTCTCATCCTCACTGTCATCTAAATGAAGGACAGGCAACTGAGTCAACGCATTTAAGTACACGTGGAGAGTTCCATCTCAGTGCTCGATTGTCATATAATAATGCTGGAGCTTAAATTCTCCAATGAGCCAACCATCCAGTGGGATCCTTCATATTCTGTAAACACTTTAATAAGGCGTGGTCAATAACCACTTTAACAAGTATTGTTCAAAAACCACTTTAAAGGAAGACCCATATAAGAAAGAGTGGAAATATTTTACAACAAGTAAGACAACAAGGCACTCCTTCTCTGTAGCTCTGTAGTTGCATTCAGTTTTGTAAAAGCATCTTGCTGAATTAGGAAATAGAATTATTGACATCATGCTCATCCAATTGAGCCAGGATGGCTCCAATAGCATAGTCATAAGCGTCAGTAAAAAGAATTAAGATCACCATATATGGGTGGCTTAAGATAGGCCTTTGATACAACAACTTCTTTAGCGTCTCAAACGAGGCCTTTTGTTCAGCACCCCAATAAAAAAAGATTTTTTGGCCAAGAGGCATATGAGAGGATCACTGAGCTGGGCAAACTTGGGATAAATTGATGATAATACACCATCATTCCCAGAAACACCTGGATATTGTGCAGGATTTGGGGCGCAGGTTTTTTTTGGTATAGCCTCAACCTTATCTTGTAGGGGTTGAATATCTTCTTGTTAGATGGCGTGTTCAAGGAAATCCAATTTCTTCTAGAAATGTGTCATTTTGAGGGCTTCAGCTAACGTTAGACGCATGCAAGCATTTAAACTTCCTTTAGATGCTTGAGATGCTCGTTGAAAGGTTTAAAAATATTTTAGTATCATTAAGATAGATGATCATAGGGAGGATACCTTAGTGGTAGAGTATAGACCCTCTACCACTGCCTCTCAAGTTTGATCCCAGTAATGGACTTTGGGTAGGGGACGATTTTGACTGTGTTGGTTTTGCGCGCCAATGCCCTGAACCGAGATAGCAAATAGCAAAGGCGGTCCATGGAGTTCCTGGCCTATCATACGCTGCGCATGGAGGTTTTCTGGGTTTTATCCTCCTTTCCCATTTTCTTCACTTCCCTAATCAGTGAGGTATCATCCCCAGGTTGGACCACCTCGAATAAAAAGATAGATGATCACACAACTCAGCTTAAGATTTTGTAAAATTTGATCCAAAGCCCGCTGAAAGGTTGAGAGCACATTGCACAATTCCTGAGGTAGCCAAGTGGGTTGAAACAGGCCTTCGCTGCAGGTAAGAGCATATTTCTACTGGCTTATGGAAGGGTTTCATTTGCTAGTATCCTCTAGCCAAGTCCATACTTGGAAAAGAGCTTTGATTTAGAGAGTTAGGACAGAGCCTCATCAATATGGGGGATAGGGTAATTATCCGTATCATGTGGTTGTTCAACTTGTGGTAGTCCATGACTACCCAATGACCTCCATTTTTCTTCTTCATAAGCAGGAGAGGGTCAACCAAAGGCTTTGAGTAGGCACCAGCAACCCAGAGTCCAGTAACTGTTTAAACTCTGTCCTCATCTATAGCTCCTCAACTTTTGATTTACGGTAGGGTTTGGATCAGATAAAAGGTGCATTAACAGCATCAATGCTGTGGTTCCAATTCTTCATGTGCCCATAATTAGTATCCTATTAAGATAAGATGCCACTATAGGACTCTAATAAATTTGTGGACTTTTGTAATATAGTCTTGGGCTCATCAGAAATATGAATGTTAGGTAAAGTACATAACGATTGGTTAGCAGGTAAGCCCATTATAAAATATAGACCCAATACAGTGAACTTTTAATTTCCTCTATTTGGATCAGCAGGGGTTTTTCCAATCTCCTTGTTTCTTTACAATCAGGTCCTTACTGGTAAGATTCCCCAGTAGGATATTGACATATTGTTGGTAGGATAGGTCTAGTATGCCTGGAAGTACTTGAGGTCTAAAAGACTTATTCCATCATTGCTTGTTACGTTCATAAGCAGTTGTGGGGGATTTGCAGTGTAATATTGGTGTCAATCAGCATTTTTCACCAGGCATAACTAATACTTCCTCTGACACATAAAAAGGAATTCCCTATAAAGCGTCCACTGAATCAGGCAACTTCTTTGTATTTTTCCCTGCCGTCATATAGTGTAAGAATAATGCAGAGTAAATTTACTCAACTGAGCAAGAGTATTTTTTAATAGGTTCTCTATTGTTAGAACCAGAGGAACCTAATAGTTAAGCAGAGAGAGAGCCCTGTTTCAGTTTGATGATTTCATCATATGTGAGCATAAATTTGGTAATAATGAGCATCTCATAAGTATTATTAGCCAAGGCATAGCTGTGGCTGACAAAATAAGTTTTCCAAATCTGATGGGCAAAGAGGAGCATGTGCCAATAGAGCAGGTGCTATTTGAACCTTCAGTTTCAAACTCTTGGGTGTATTCTAAGTTGGGGCCAGCTTAATCTTCTTAATAAGTTTGAGGAAGTAAAGTTCACTGGGAATCCAGTGTCAAGAATAGCCATGACCCATACTCTGTTGTTGACGACCTCCACCTTAGTTACGGTTCCACCAAGGCTTGAGTAGAGAGTTAGAACTCCTTAAGAAAGAAAATGGAAGCAAGTCTTTGAGCGGTTTCAGAGTATTTATCATTAATAGATCGTAGCATATTAACACCTAGTAGATCGGATCAGTGAGGCAATGAACTGGTGAGCATCACTATTAGTATCAATAACCTCAGAACACCTCAGCACTTGATGAAGATTTGTCCTCCAGGTATCATGGCCTTACCACTCTTTCAGGATTCAGCTGATCCAGTATCCCCTAATTCACCTGGGGCTCCTAGGACATAGTATCCAACGTCTTCCCACCCCCTTCAGATTTGTCATCAGAGGGGTTCTCTATGCACATCAAAGGTTCTCTAGGAGGGGGTTGAGAGACAGGCCTTTCCTTGTCACAGTGGATGTCCTGTTGGCGCTCAAATTCTCTTTTTACTTTTAGAGAAAGCGTCTCATCTTTGACGACTTTTGTCTGCACCTGTAGAGAAGATTTCAGTATGTGCGTGGCCTGAGATGATGTTGCAAATGTTATGGACTACATTTGGAAGGACGTGATGGTGGAGCCACTATGGTAAGCCCCTTAGGGGAGAGCGTGGAGTAAGGCAAGGTCTCAAATGATAGCAATGGGCGGACTTGGGTGCAGTTGACGAAGAGAGCACGGCTCTGTCACCCATGATGCACTTTTGCCAACCTTACATGGTAGAGTGAGCCTATTTTGATCGCCTTGCAGGGGCAGGCTTCAGAATGGTAACAAGCACAGGTTGGGCCACGGGAGTTGTCATGGATTCCTTCTGCCAAGTGACATTTGAGAAAACCTTAATAGGTAATACTTGAGGTATTAACACAACTTCTTGTGTAGTCTTAACTTCATGGAAATCTTTAAACTCTAATAAAGCCTCCTTTATATACTTAAGCATTCTGCAGGGAGCGTTTTACTGAGATAGTAAGTTTGGCTAAGGAAAGGTTAGAAGCTAAGTCAGCCAGAATTACAGCAACTCCGTTATAAAGAGGTAAATTTTTGCAAGTAACAATACCTGATCTTAACAGTAAAACCAGTCAAAAACGGTGGCAACTAATTCTCCTTCTTTCATAATTAGGCACATAAGCACCTGTTCTTTCATTCTTAATCTCTGAGCTAGCCGAATTCCTCAATGAGCACTTCCTTAACATCCGCTCAGGTACTAAGGGTGTTCATATAAGGAACTATCACCTCTTAGGCAAAGCGGCTTAGGAAAGAAAGGATGTGCTTTATTTTTTGGGGGGATCGGTCATCCCAACCATGGCAGATTCGTAGACAAAGAAAAATTAGGTGATGCTGCCCTCACCTGAGGAAAACTGTCTCTAAAATGTGGTTTACAGCTAGTAAGAGTGCCCCCATGAGGGTCTCAAGGTGGGCGTTGTATAATCCTTTTAAGTAGAGACAAAGCGCTGGTTAATTGCTGTTCTAAAGCAGCCTGCTTTGATTCAGATGCGGCAGGGAGGTCAAGAGAGTTATTCACCCAAATGCCCTCAATTTTTAGTAAAAAGATTGTGGTGTAAAAGGCCCCTGAAGTGAGCACCACTAGTTGGGATCCTGGCACTTTGTTTCTTTTAAGCGCTTTTGGCACAGGATTATAACAATGTCGCAGATACTAAAGAATTAAACTCTAGGCCGCTATTAAAGACTTCTAGGGAGAAATAAACACAAATAGAACTTAGAATTATAATAATTCTATTAATTTCATAATTGGGGGTAAAAGCGATCCCTTATTATAGTGTCAACTCCTAGTATATAAGGTGAATTGGGGGGAAAATGAGAAGGGCGTTGGATTTCAGAATAGACAGAAACTTTTCAATTTAGATAAATGATAATTCAATAAATCAGGACTCTTGAAAATCTTTCGCCTCAACAAGGCTTTCATTGTGGGGATTGGGTCAACAGCTGAATGATTTAACCATGCCAATAACATTTTAATGAAATCTCTATAATCAGCCATCTGGAAAACAATTTTCAGTCAGCCAATTATCAAAGTTCCTAATGACTGAATGGCAGGTAAAATTTTGCACCTCCTAGGAAACCCTCTCAGTCTATAGATAGGGGTGGCTTTCTCTTAAGCGGTACCATTGAAGTGACAGCAGTGCATGGGTGGACTTCCCATGGAGTTGACCTATTCCGCAAGACTTTGGATGACTCAGAGTGCTAAAATCCAAGATATATAGCTGGAGATTAGGAGTAGAAGTATTACTTTGACTTATATGATTCCACCAAGAATTAATCTGAGGATTTTTCATAATAATTAAACTATTTTAATTGGAACACTATCTCACCTAGTCAAATGTCTAATTGTCTAACAATAGTCATTAGGCTCACTTGGTATTACTGTTTCACAATTACAATGAACAGATTTACAAATAAAAAATAAACAAATTTGATTTGATTTCGGTATTAGTGAACTTAGTATCTATTATTAGATCGTTGGAGTGAATTTAACTGCTATGTGGAGTTCATAAAGGTGTCATAGCGACAGATTAATTTATTGATATAAACTGGGATAGATAACCTTAAGGATAGGTGCTCTGAATGATCCAACAACTAGGATCCTTTTTTTGGGTTGGGTGTACAGGCGTTATTTGCTCATAAATGGCTTAACAAATTTAGAGGGTATTAAAGCCCCTTGTTGTTTTGATTGCACCAATCCAGTGGTGGCTAGGCAGAAAGAATATACCATATGGGGATGGCTTTTGTGAGAGCTAGATTTGAATATAGAACAAAAGCTATATTGTTGACTTCCTTTAGTGCGCGGCAAGCTGGTGGATAAATGGATTGGCGTTCCCATTAAATGATCATTAGATATAGAATGAAGATTGCAGCAGCTTTGCAAGTTACAAGGAAAATTGTTGAAATCTGAAAAACCAATGGATTCTGTAATATAATTTAGGATAACACTGTATTTTTTTAAAAGTAAAAAAATGAAGAATGAACTAAAAATAGACCCTAAAAGAGGCTGTTGTTTTTCTTCAAGGGGAAGAAACAAGGTTGGAGGGTGGCTTGGTGCTGGCCTGACCTGGGCCCTTTTTGGTGCTCTCCATTGGTTGGTTTGGCATGAGTAGCGTGATTGAAAGTTTTTTAATATATTCATACCATTCATAAAAGCTTTAAAGTGGTTATCTTGGATTAGCAGAGGAGTCACTTTGATAGAGCTAAATTTTGGTAATTTGTACAGATCGTTTGTTTGGTGTCTCTGCTTTACAAGAAATTGTTTTCGCCATCCAAAATATATGAAAACTCCCAGGGTTAAACTATTGACTTAGTCTAAATAATTTACGACCCATACCTCATCTTTGCTGATCTAAACCAGCTTCTCTGACTTGTAATGGAACCTGGGTTTTGAGGCTGGTATTCTTAGTTCCAGAGGGTTGTGGGATAAAAGGAGGAGGGCAGGATGAGTCTTGGGGCCCTTCTGGTGGCCCCTGATCTGAGCTACCTCACTACAGACCCCCTTAATTCCATTAATAAGTTGAGAAGGGGGGTACATTAGGGGGATACTTAGCGGGCAGAGCAGTGATTCTTTGCTCATCAACAACATGAGCTAAATTCTTCAGTTTCATCAAAGGTTCTATTGGTGCCTTTGGTCTCCTCTTGTGCCTGTTAGGAACTTTTTGCTGTTTAGACAGAGGGTTTGGGTCTCTATACTTAAATACTTAATCTGAGTAAATAGGATCTATATGTCACACCAAAAAGATAGTAATTTTATATACTAATATAACCTCACCCAATATGAGTAAATAGGACAGGTAAGTCAAACAAATTTTTTTTATAGAAATATACCCACCTATGCATGCGAGGTGTAAGGAAAAATACCACACTAAAAATCATTTTATTATTAATTTCATCTCCTACCCAAATGAGGAATTATGTAAAATTTTCATATTAAATGATAAAATTTTATATTTAATTTTATAAATATTCTGAATAAGTAGACAATTTAGCACAAAAAGTTGTATTTATTAAATAAACTAAAAAACCAATCTGAATAAGTAAACAGATATGCAACATCAATCCTATCATAGCTATAATTAAGGATCCACCCATTTTGAGTTATAAAATAGACAAGCCAAAATAATTATAGCATAGACGGTATAAATTTTTCTACAATCCTACACAATATAAGTTATTAGGACACATATGTAACAAAGTTAATTAGTATTTAACTTATTTTACCCACTACTATATATGAATATATATGACAGAGATGCCATTAGGAGCTTCAAATTTCAAATAAGGTTAATTTTTATATAAATTTGAGTAAGTGAAACAGATATGTCACACCCAAAAGTTTGTAACTTCCCAAATAACTTTAATCCCCTAACCAATCTAAGTAAGTAGACAGAAATGCATAACAAAAAGATAATATTTATTAGATAATCTTGACCCCCTAACCAATTTTAATAAATATAGCAGAGGCAAATACAAGTTGTCTTAATATTATATAAGTTTAACCCTTATTTAATCTAAGAAAATAAGGTAGATATGGCACATCAGATAATGTAATTTACTTCAATTCTTATACCCTACCCAGCTGAGTGGATAGGACAGATATGCCATATCAAAAAGATTGAAATTAAATAAATAAATTAATTCATTTAAAACTGAGTAAATAGGAAAATTTGCCACACCAAAAAATATAACTATCATAAAAAAATTTACGCCCTTTAATCAATCTGAGTAGTAAGACAGATATGCCAAATTATAATATTACATTTATAATTCAACAACAACTTAATCTAAATCTGTGAGACAGACATGCCATATTAATTTTTTATATTTACTATTTAAAAAACTCTACTCCATCTGAGTATATGGTCAGATCTGTCAACCAATGAGATGTTTTTTAATTGATAACTTCTACCTAAATTAATAAATATGACATATATTACACACCAAGAAAATTTTACTATTGAAGTAATCTCAACATCTAACAAAATCTGATTAAATGGTAAATATGATTAACAAAAAAGAAATAGCACTTAATCTATATTACCCCTACTTAATTTAGTAGCTGGGACAGATATGAACATCAAATGATTGTACTTAAAAGTCATTTTATACCCCTCTACCAAAAATAGTGCCAATATTATACACCATAAAAATTATGATGCTTAACATATTACCAACCCCTACCCATTAATATATAATAACAAATATTCTTTACTTCTAAAAATAAAATTTATAAATAATTTTAAATTCCTACCAGATCTTTGTTAGTATCCTGATGCATCTACTTTAAAATTGAAAGTTTATTATAAGTTTCTTTTCTTTAGCTCTAGTGGTGCCCAACCCAAAAGGGGGAGCCGCCATACATCTTTATTTGTGAATGAGTCAAACAAAAGGATTATCATAATAATAAAAAAATCTTAATATAGCCCCTAAGTTATCAGCCTAGGAAGCCATATCAGATGGTGAGGAAGCTTTAAGGAAACTTTTGTCTGGCGCCCGCTTTAGCTGGCAGACCATGGTGGGTAGCATAGGAGTGGGCATCAGCGGCATGTGGCATAAGGAGGTATAGTTGAGTTTTCTTCATTAAGGAAGCCTGCAGTGTCCATTGCCTCAATATATTGAGCAAGCTGACGCTCAGCAAAAGTGATGAGAAAAAGTTTATTATAAGTTCAATTATACTAAATCTGAATGTATTAGACAGATATGGCACACTAAAAAATGGATTTTAAAGTTAAATATAGTATATACTTAATTTAGTTAAATAGAAAATATATATATCACAACAAAAAATCATATTAAATTAATTTAAACCCTACCTAATCTTATTAGATATGGTAAATATGACATATCAAAACAAATTCAATCTTTAACATAATCTTCAACCCATAATATGAGTATGTAGGACAGAAATGTCACACCAAAAGTTATATTACTCAATCAACTTCACCCTCATAATTAATTTGAGAACTAAGGACAGATATGCCACACAAAGAACAACTTTTATTTACTTTTATTTCCAAATAATGTGATATATATGAGCCTTTTCTTTCTGCTTAGAGTAACTTTTGAGCAATTTTAAAGAAAAAAGTAAAGCTGTTTAACTATCCTATGCCTACCTCCCCATTCGCTCCCCAATGACCTCAGATTTGCTGCCAGCTGCTCCCATGTGTGGCAGCGGCAAAACCACAGTCAGAGCTTTCCATCCAGCAGGAAAACGCACTCATACTGGTTCATCAGTCCCACTAAATTATTGGGTCAGTTCATTCTGCCCAAGGATCTCGCCATCCGCCTGGCACATGCCCAGGCAGTGCCTCACAGCCCACTCATTCTCTCCCAATCCCAGCTGCATTTTGACCTTTGGGTCAAATATGGGAAATTGTTCTCATACAAAGAGAAAGCCATTATTAACTTGGCCCAAGCAGTGATGCTGACAGACAGTTTTATATATTTCCGCTCCTATAAGGAGTATTTTGATCTAGGCTTCACTTGTGAAGCTGATGCTGCCACTGCGGCCACCATTCTCCTTTTTTAGGGCACCTCTAACCCCACAACGCGCACTCATCTCCCCCTGACACCACTATGGTGGTTCAGTTTGTGGGGTTGCCCATTCACCTTCCCCCACGGTGCTCCATCAGAAGTTGATGGAAGGTTTAGCCACATATGGCTCCAATCCCATTATTAAGTTTGTGGTCCCCAATGGGGCCGCCTGCCTCAATGGGCCTTGGGCATTCGCCACAATTACCCAAATTTTTAATAAAATTGATTTGTCAATCCCCCCGGTGCCACCATTCCTTATGCCCCCTGCCACCCATTATGAGCCTGCGTCAAGGGTGGGCGGACCATCTGTCCATCCTGCTCTAAGTTGAATCATGAGAAGAATAAATGTCCCTCTCTTGATACTTCCGCCAGACCTGCGTTGTCTCCATCTGGCCCCCAATTGGCCACACACCCCACTGCCTTTCTGATATGGGGTACAATCCTTCCCCCTCCCCCAAAGCCTGTGCCGCTATGGAGTCCGCAGCTTCCAATAAGCCCCCTCCTCAGTCCAGTGCCACCCGCGCCTCAACCAATCAGGAATTGGCTTGGACAACAGTTTGTTCCCACGTTATTCTTCAATTGCCAGCCACTGCCCATCAATATAATAACCCCAATTTCATTTACAACTTGAATTCATGGTCTTCATTGGATGAGACCAATGAAATGGGCAATGTAATTGAAGAAAAAAAACTCAAATTGAAGAATTTATCCAGGAACAGCACCCTATTCAGTATTCTTGGCGTTTCTATGCCCTCCGGCCAAATGCCCTCGTTTTCCACTCTGACCACCGGCTCACTATTGCTTCAGCTGATTACCCAGAATGTAGCACCCCCCATGAGATGGCTGATACATCAGTAGCGATGCTTGCCAAGGTTCTCCCTCCTCCCATTATTTCTCTAACCATAGCCCTGCAGGCCAAACGTGACATCTTAAACCTCCAAAAATAAGCAAATGCCGCCATCTAGAAAGTTTTCATCACATTCAGGCTAAGCCTAAAGTCACCCAAGCCTCCATCTCTTTATTATTTCAGCTTGCTATATCCACCTTCATGAGGAAAACTGCTTTTCCCAGTACCTAGGTGCAATTTTTTGCTGCAGGTAATCTCAATGACCAGCTGATCATCAGCCAACTTAGTTCCCATGTCACTGATCACCCTACACTATTGCTCTCTGCCTTGACCCGTGCTATTGCCTATGAGGAGGACCCCAATACTGAGGATGAGCCCCCAATCCTCCTTCCCCTTCTGCCATAGAGGATTGAGTGACTTGTCGCTGTCCTAACTGGTTGGTTGGTTGTGTTCTTGTTCAGTTGTGTTCCACCCCTCATTTTGGATAGACATATCATTCTGTTTGGGTAGGTCTGTTCCTTCATTTTTTAGCTCTTCAAACTTCAGTAATGTCCATCCCTGTCAGTGTAAATCCTGACATTAGTGGAATTCCTAAGATTATAGATATTGTTAATCAGATCAATATGATATGTGATGAAGTTAGATCGAATAATTGCATATCAAATTAATGATTGTAGTGAAAATATTCGATTAATCGTTTAAATTACTTTATTTGCAATAGTATTCAGTCAATTAATCGCACCAAAACGAATTTATGATGAGACTGAGACGATTCCCACTGCCTTTTAAAATCACATGCAAGTTGCAATCTCATAAGCTCCAGATAAGAATAGTGCCTTGTTTAAAATTAATTAAGCTTAGGTAAGTCCAGGAAGTTGGATGCTATATAAAACCAAGGCATTCATTTGGTTAATCTTTGTGGTTAATAAAATTATTCTTATAACGCAAACACTATTAATTTTATTTACTAAAGTGTTATTTACTGATCTACCACCCCAGCCTACAAGAAATGCCCTTCCAACTTTCTCCTTTTAAAGCCATGTCTTTTAAGCAAAACCCATACCAGCTTAACCACCATTCCTTATACCTGGACACCTCTTGTGTCCTTGTCATACTGAGCTAAACCCCTTGGTTATGCTAACTCATGGTTAGCTACCCCTCAACCAGGTCAGTAGTACACCAGTCCCTGACAATCCCCTGATTGGCGTACCTCAAATAAATCTATAATCCGATATATATGAGAGGTATACCATACCAAAAAGACTATATATTTCAAAATTTAAATTCAATCCCTACCACATATGAATAAGTAGGAGAATGTATGCCACATTAGAAAATTATTCTCTGAATAAATTCTTCCGATATTTAATCTTTTTAATAGGGAGTTGTCATACTAAAAAGATTGAGATATCAATAACTTATAACTCTTAACTAAAATGGATAACTAGGACATATATGCGACAGCAAAAATGATTATCATATATAATCATCAACGCCCTACCCAATCTAGGGAAAAAGGAAAGATACACAACGCTTTTAAATTATTTTATAAAGATCTAATTAACACCCTACCTAATAGAGTAATTAGGACAGATACTGCAACACTAACAAGATAATAAATCACAATATATAAAGCCTTCTACACATCTAATTTTAGGGCAGATATGTCAGGCAAAAAAAATATTCTTGAATTAATTCTACCCATACATAATATGAAAGAAATAGGACAGATATGCCACAACAAAGTACATTGAGTTTAATGTTTTCACTTACTAAACAATCTGAGTATATATGTTAGTCTTAAAGATGTTCTGTTACTGATGGTCAAATTGGGTTTCTTTTTGTAAGAAGGCCAACTGCCATCCTCCTGCTGCCCGCTATACAACAATAGGATAACTTTTCCAAAAAATGGATATGAGTTGAGTTTGAACCCTTCCTTTGCAGGGGCTAAGGTCATTATTGTCATGGAAACTGGAGCGCAGGAGGTCGCTGAGGAGATAGACCCAGGCCAAAGGTGTGAAAATAAGGCCAAGTGACCTAACAAAATGAAGAGACATCCTAAAATGGTCGGTATTATGTTTCCATATAAATCTGTGGAGCAAAACGCACACCAAACTGGCCACAACCATCAGGGACAAGAGGCCCTGGGAGCTGGGAATGGTGGCGTAAAATCTATGACAAAGGGCGGCTAAATAAGAAGTGGCGGAGTCAGCGGATAGGCGGTGGAGTGGTTGGAGAGCTCACATATAGGAGTAGTGGCAAACCAGAACGTAAAAAACTCCAGCCATCGCAGAACTTCTGAGAGGTGTATTTTTGTGAAAATAACCAAGACAAACTTGCAGGAAACTTGCCCAAAAATCCCTAAACTTTAGTAGATTGATCAGAGTATTTAATAAAAAAAACCTTTCTATGTTGGAACTTAATTTATATGAGATTATTTCAGGAAAGTTCCAAATGGTTATCAAAATCTGATCCAAGACACAAATTCTTTGCTTTTATTGAAATCAAAATTTTACAAATTTGGCTAAATTCCGTAACCTTGTATCATGTAATTTTCTGGATTTCAGGTTTGTTTCCCACCGTTTTCCGCCTCATATGGGCCGTTTTCCTAAGCCCTGGCTAGCAAAGCCAGAACTCATTTTCTGTCAATGACCTTGGGGATGTCATCAGTGATCCTTAGGGGTTCTGGTCTTTGCTTCAAGGGTTTGTTGGATTTGACTTTGGAGGGGCGGTTTATTCCAGGAAATATGTCACTAGCTGTGACATCACTCTCCACTCTTGGATGGGGTTTTACACCACCTGAGGGGACATTAAAAAAGGCGAAGTTCTTGTGGGGAGTAGGTAGATTCCTTGCAGCTAAGGAGGCTTGGTTGGCAAGACCTGCGGCATCTGGGAATCAAGAGTGGAAGTCAAATTAGGTCCTGAGCATTGGTCATGTCCCAATAGGATACCAAGCTGTTCTCCATATCCTTGTATCCTTTCAAGAACACCAAGTATTGCAGGAGGTGTCAGGATAGGTGAGAAGCAGTAATGGCATCGATCTCATATTGGGGTTCACCACCCACTATGACAGGATCTGGGAGTGGTGGCATGGGACCATCGAAGGGGGTCAGGAGGCACTCATGTAAGGTGCTGAACAAATTAATTAAGGGAGTAAGTCAACATGGTAAGCTGATGGGCCAACATTCTTGATGATCTTAAAGTTCAGCACGCTTGGGGCCTAACTTGCGAAAAGGTTGCTTTAGATTTAGGTTCTTGGCGTTGACCGTAAATAAGTTTCCTGGCTTGTACTCAAACCTTTGCGGTGTTTGCAGTCATCATATACCTTGTAGATCCTCACAGCGTCAACATATGGTCCATCACTGCCTGGTGTATGTCCCAGAGCTCTTTAGCATGCTCATCGGCAGCAATGATGGTGGACTCAATCCATGGACTTAGGTTGAAGTTGGAGTTGTAACATAAGTTTGTGAAAAAGGGGGAAGTGCCTGTAGAGGTATTGGTAAGGTTAATCTAGGCGAATTGTGCCATTGGGAGGTGAGAGGACCAATTGTTTTGTTCAGCATTGGTATAACTACGCAAGAATTGCTCCAAACCTTGGTTCACCCTCTCCATCTGTCCATCCTTCTGGGGGTGGAAGGCTGTGGAGTGGAAGGAACGGATGCTGAGGGTGAAAAGAAGGGCTTCCCAGAACTGAGCTGTGAATTATGGCCTCAATCAATAATAATCTCCTTGGGTAGACCATGTAAGTAAAAGATGTGTTCTACAAAAAGGTGGGCTGTCTTAACTGAAGAAATGGTGGTGTTGAAGGAGATGAAGTGGGCCATCTTTGTGAAACAATCCACCACAACCATCACTGCATCATAGCCCTGGGATAAGGGGAGTTTCACGATAAAGTCAACAGACACTAATGTCTAAGGGCCCTCAGCATCTTGGAGGAGAACAAGCAGCCCAGCACTCTTCAGGTGGCTCAGCTTTGACCGGTTACACGTCAAGCAGGACTTTGTGATTTTTTCCACTTATGTGGCAATACCCTTTCAACTGTAGGAGCGGCGGACCAGATCAAGCGTCTTGTCCTTGCCAGGGTGGCCAGCAGTTGGAAGATCATGAGCTTCACGGATCACTTCCTCATGCAGGGGTCTAGGTGGTGCCCACCACTTGCCTTGATGGATGATGACACCATCTAGCAACTGGTAGCCTTTGTCCAGGGATTCTCCATTTCTATGGCAGGCCTACTTAATCTTATTGTAGTCAGCTGACAGAGGTTTGGATAACCTAACATGGGCAGGGGTATCGGCATCCCTTTATAAAGGTTCCATCATTAGCAGAGCAGGGGGGTCGGACAGTGGGCTCTCCTTCACCTGTTCCAGCATAATCAACACCTGGGTATTGTGGGCGTCAACTACTGCTGGGTCAAGGGCTAGGTCAGAGTTTCGGGATAGAGTCAGGTAACATGTTCTGGGTGCCCTTAATGAAGCCATATTGGAAATAAACACTGACAGGATTTCCAACCACTGGGACTGGCGAGGGAATAGCTTCTGGGGCGCGCGGTAGTACATTAACGCCTTGTGGTCACTACGTACAGTAAATGGCCACTTAGACCCAAGCAAAAGGTGGCGCCAGTGTTGTACTGCCTCAACAACTGCAAGGAGTTCTTATCATAAATAGTGTAGTTGAGCTGCGCCAGGATCATATTCTTAGAAGAGTAAGCAACAGGCCGTTCTACTCCATCCTCCCCCTCTTGAAGCAGAGCAGCTCCCAACACAAAGTTGGAAGTGTCAGTGGAGACAATAAAGGGGCGTCTGGGGTCTGCATCTACCAACACTGGTATGGACAATAGTATGGACTTAACGGCAGAAAACGCGACTCTGCAATCTGTGGTCCAACTGAAAATCTTTTTCCATGAGGCGGTGTAGAGAGGGGCGGCAACTTCTGAGAGCTAGGGGTGAATTTATCAAGGAAATTACATGTCATAAGGAGCTGCGAACTCCATGAGAGATGAGGGAGTAACCCAATTGCGAATGGTTGCTTCTTTATCTGGGGCAATCATGTGGCCATGAAAGAAGATAAGGTTTCCTAAGAACTCAACCTTGGGTTGTAAGAATTCTCACTTGCTAGCCTTAATTGTAAGGTCCTCCTGTGAAAGTCTCTCCATGACAGACACAAGGTGGCGGGCGTGATATTCTGCATTCAGGAAGAAGACTAGTATGTCGTCCATATATTTAATCGCATAAGTTCCCATAAGGTCTCCCAAGACAGCATCAATGAACTTCTGAAAGCAGGCGGGGCGTTTTTCAAACCAAACGGCATAACCCTGAACTGGTAGTTACTTTTCCAAGTACAAAAAGCGGTCAACCACTCATGTCCTTCTTTAACGCGGATCTTGTTAAAAGCGTTAAGAAAATCAAGCTTGCTGAACACCCTAGCCTCCTCCACGTGGAGGGTAATCTGCTGATCCACAGGGAGAGGATGGGGGTCAGGCACTGCCACATTGATCAGATTGCCATTATTAACGCAGGGACGAAGTTAGCCGTCAGACTTCTCTAAAAACAGGATGGGGAAGCACACCGGTGAAGATTTCTTAGAGATTTGACCCTTATAGAGCATGTCGTCTACCCAAGCGTCCAAGGCAGTCTCCTCCCTAAGAAATAGGGGGTAATTTGGAGTGGATATCTTGACGTGGTCCACGGTCAACTTAAATCAAAGTCAAACTTGGTGTGCTTAGGGAGTGGGCGGGCCTTGGTGGGATCAAAGAGATCAGACTATCTGCGGATGCATTCAGGCAGAGTAAGTGTTGGGTTCAGGGAGTCAGTAGGTGGATAGAGGCTAGGCCCACCCTAAGAGAGGGGTCCCAACTTCTTGGGAGCGCCGTGTCACTCTCATTAAAGCAGGGGATGGTAACCATGACTCCACCAGGGAATTTTGCGTGCATGGTAGAATCCAGGAGGTTAGTGGTGATGTCAAATCGGCGCCACCAGACAACCCCCAAAATAATGGGGCATAGGAGGTTTTTTACTGAGGAGAAGCTCTCCACAAAGTAACCATAACCTGCGACAAAAGAGACAGGCGTTAACATGCGATAACTTAAATGGTTTGAGATGCACCATTCTTCACAAACTGACTACCTCCAAGGGGCAGATTCAGGGACTCCAGCAACTCTTGGCAGGTGAAGTTTTCATTTTCGCCAGCATTCACCAAAGCGAGCGCTTGAAAGCTCTTCCCTGCAGAAGAAAAAGTAGCCATGAACAAGAATTAAGCAAAGGAGGTCAGGATGGCTCCAAACCCAGAGCGCGGAGTATTGGTGAGAGTATCCCCTGAGAAATTCACAGTGTATGACTTCACATTGCCAGTAAGTTGTTCATGGGATTTAAATGGTGTAGGGTAGCTTAATGTTCTATGTTTGGCGGGAGGAAGATCTTTATCACAAGAGACTACACCAGTCAGGATAGCCAATGTTTTGGTGGGGTCAGCCACGGCTAGCTCTTCCTCAATCATCATCACATGGATCTCTTTACGTTTCTGGAAGGAATCTGACACGAGAGGTGACTATGAAGTGATGGGAAAGAGTTGTTTGACTGGGACAACTGAGATGACAGGTTGGACAGAAAGCATAGGATCCAAAATGGCAATGGAGGGTCCGCGGATAGGAGGATTTGAATGCTCTGAATCAAATGAGTTAGATTTACTAACCTTCTCTACTTTTGAGGATGAAAGCGAGGGGTACTCCATGGAACGTGGTGGTGCAGGGCCAGTAGTGAGGGGACCCTCACCTATGATGGAGGTTTCAGTCTCACCTTCAGAGAGCTCACTGCTGGTTCCATGCGGTACTGTGAGAGTGCGGAAGTAGGTTATTCTAAAATCAGGTTGGAAGCGTCCATAGTGGCCAGTGTCTCATCTGGATATGTCACCACAGGATCAGAAACATGTTAGTGCCCCACAGTGATGGGGATTTCAAGTTCTAAGATCTGAATTTCAGCGGTTTAATTAGGATAGATGGCACAGAGGCTGTTAGACAAGTGGGACGCAAGTATGAAGCATGTCCCATATAAGGAGGGTGGAGGGTTATCCCATATGCCATGGGTAGCACCAGTACTGTCTAAGGACTTGCGGAGAAGGGCCATTTTTAACTGTTCAAGAGATTCCAACCTTGATAATCACTCTTGAAATAGGCGCATTTATTGAGCCGTAGTGAGGTCTCCTTATGTTAAATGGACAAAGGAGTTATAGTCCTCAAAGGTAGCAGGATGGAAACTCACGTAGCTTGACAAGGGTTGAAACGCTGGGAGAAATTCCATGAAGGATCTATTATTCTCACCCAAGGAGAGTAACCATTGGTGAGCTCCCACTGAGATCGCACAGAGCAGCAGCTGAAGAAGGAGGAAATCAGCTAAGTCTTTGCCTTAAGACTTATGGAATGCCCTAAGGATGGACAACGTGTTGAAGATCGCCTTTTTGAATTTGGAATCGCATGAATATTGGAGAGAGTGAAACTATTAGTGACAGGTAATGCACACTGTATGAGCATCTTAAGTGAGGGAAGACGGGCAACACCCTCAGCACACCTTTTGAAGAAGGTAACAACAATGCCAGAAGGGATACAAAAGTACCAGCCCAGTGGACCGCTTCAACGGGTGACAGCTCTGAGAGGATTGGGCTAACTCTAGCCACCCAACAAAAGAAGAAACTCAAAAAATTTTTAGGCTTTTCTCTGATAATGTCAGAGAAACTGGAGCGCAGGAGGTCGCTGAGGGGAAATACCCAGGCCAAAAGTGTAAAAAAAGGCCATGTTACCCAACAAAATAAAGACATACTAACTGGTCGCTATTATGTTTACATATAAATCTGTGGAAAAAACGCACACCAAACTGGCCACAACCATCAGGGACAAGAGGCCCTGAGAGCTGAGAATGGTGGCGTAAAATCTAGGACAAATGGCGGCTAAATAGGAAGTGGCGGAGTCAGCGGATAGGCGGTGGAGTGGTTGGAGAGCTCACATATAGGAGTAGTGGCAAACCAGAGTGTAAAACAAACTCCAGCCATCGCAGAACTTCTGAGAGGTGTATTTTTGTTAAAAAATCAAAACAAACTTGAAGTAAACTTGTTAAAAATTGCTAAAATATATTAGATTGGTCAGATTATATGAGAAAAGCAAGCCCTTCTAAGCTTGGGACTTAATTTAAAGGAGAATAATTCACGAAGGTTCCAAATGGTTATCAAAATCTGATCCAAGCCACAACTTCTTTGCTTTTAATGAAATCAAAAGTTTACAAATTTGGCCAAATTCCGTAACCTTGTATTGTGTAATTTTCTGGATTTCAGGTTTGTTTCCCACCAGTTTTCCGCCTCATATGGGCCGTTTTCCTTAGCCCTGGCTAGCAAAGCCAGAACTCATTTTCTGTCAATGACCTTAGAGAGGTCATCAGTGCCCCTTAGGGGTTATGGTCTTTGCTCCAAGGGCATGTTGGACTTGGCTTTGGAGGGGCGGTTAATTCCAGGAAATATGTCACTAGCTGTGACAATTATGCCACATGCCAATCCAGCTCTCAACCCAAAATTACTTCATCAAGACTTAATGAATGCTGAGAGACGCTTTGCTTTAGGAGTGGTTGCACATGGTTTGACCACCTTACCCTCACAATCATTCACGTTAAAATACAAATCACTAAGAGTTTTCTTTCCAACATCCTGTACTCTACTTCTGAGCCTCAATTTCTTTAAAATATTTTTGGAGATGGTTTGGCTGTAGGATTCAACATTTAGAGAGATCTCTCATTTTTGACAGCCATTTCCAATTGCAACATTGTTCCAATCACTCCCAACCTTGGTCTGTGGTCATTGGATCATTTATCTAAAGTTTGGGGTTCCCCTTTTTGCTTCTGTTCTCCCTTTAAGAATTAGTTTCCTTTCTTTTACTAGAAAATGACTCAGGACTAACTTCCAAAATTAAGTTAAGACAGTTGTTTCTATTAAATTTAAGCTTTGAATTTTAATCAGTGAATGCCTTGATTGATGTTAGCAAGATAAAATTAAAAGCTAACAAATCCTAATTATTCACTTTAATTCTACAATTAGCATTTGCTGACCAATGTGACCAGATTTTTTTATTTTACAAATATGTCCCTAATATAACCTGAAAAGCTCCATTTTCTAAATTTAAATTCTGTATATATTATACTCTGTCTCCTGAAGAATAGGCCTCACATGAATTGACTTATATAAATACAAAAATCTACCCAAAATGTTATCCCTGGCCTAACCCAATATGAAGCCACCACTTATCTTTCTGGGCGCATGTACTCCCCATATTGTTAGTCATTTTATTCACAACTAATTGAGGGTACCTCTCGCAAAGAATGAATTCTGCACACCTAAATGAGTACTCCATCCATAATGTTACCTTTACTGAAGAAATGAAAAGTATAACACCAGAGACCTCGTCAACCTCTCAGCCCATCCCTCCTCTTGGGGCTGCAAAAGCTAGACCTATAGTCTCCCTCAACTCTTTTCTCTTACCAAGTTTAGGAGACCTTATGTTTGCTTTTAAACTTTTACTTTCTTTCACATATTTTATAGATCTCAATAAATTTAGGCATATAAATGGATGTGCTCTGGAATTATAGGTGCTTTTTTAATGAGTATCAAAGCCTACACCCTAGTCTAGCTATTCTTTCTGATTCATTGACATAATCAACCAGACCTTGCTTTCAGAAGCCTCTGCCTTTGTTCAATCCTTAGGCGATGTAGTGGCTTATATATATACTTATCCTTACAACCCTTGTGAAACCAGCATACCTATTGCAATAAGCGCTTGGGAATTAATTTTTACTAAACAGGTCAAATTACACTTACAAAAATAGTGAAACAGTATGAAAACAGTGACTTTATTTAAAACAAGAAAAATACCTTTTAATAATAAGGTTTTTTTTGTTAGCTTTAACAAAACAGAATAAAACTGATCCCCTTAAATATGCTACTCCCATTTTTAAAAACTGGACTGATACTCAGATTTTTGGGCAGTACATGAATATTCTTGAAACGCTAGGAAACATAGGCCTAGATTTTGGAATGTTAACAAAACTCAAAATTGTTTTATACTGACGCAGGGGCAAGGTAGAGATAATAATAATAAAAAAGTGGAAGTCAAGTTTACATGGCCGTGGGGGTGAGTTAAATAAAATAATTAATTGAGGTGTAGCACCAACAGTTTGTAAGGGAATTAATCATAATTTAGTTTAACTATTTTGTTTAGTTATTCAGACTGATAAATGTTATAGTAATTTAATTCAATAACTTTCCGTTGGCGTGTAGACAAGGTTTCAATCTTTAGTTAATCATTATATAACATGTTATTTATGTAAATATAAAATTATTAAATATAATCAAATATTGGTTTAGAATTTGCAACTCTCTTACTTTGGTTTTTTAGTGCATTATTACATACCTGGCACCAAGTTCTCATTAAACATACTACCAAGTATGCCATAACTACTTCAACTCATTCACATGCTTATGATTTTAAATTTGTCTTTAATCACCCAGGACCATCAGAAGAGACAATGAAGCAGATCCTTTACTCCTTTAATGAATTTTTAATTACTCCTTTTCAACAAAAATATCTGAATGTGATATGGTCTGTTACCAGCGTTCTTTTGACCTCTTAGATGCCCTGAAGGGGGACGCTCAAAAAGGGCACGTAGCCTCCTTCATTAAACATCTAAAACAGGCAATCAGGTCTTGATCCTCATACTAATTTTTTATGCAATTCCACCTCTTGAGCCCCATGCTTCACATTATTAATGACTATTTTCCCAGAAAGCAACCACTACAGACCATTTGGATCGTATTGAGACCTTATTAAGTTGGATTTTTTAGATCTCAACAATTAATTGCAGATGCATATTTCCATGCCTCACTTACTACCTCCTTGGGCTCTAACATCAAGTGGGTTGACAATACTGTATCCTCCACTGCATCCTAAACCTTTGCTTTATCAATGTTTTCTCAGAACTCTATTAATCATTAAGTTGGGTCTCAGCAAGCACAAGACTTTCAGTAGCCTACAGGAAGCACCCAGATCCCTTGTGCGGCCAGAACCCAATGCCATACTAGTAAGTATCCATCAGACCTCACCTGCCCATGGGGACAGTGTTCATGTCATTGCGCACCTCATTCTTTGGTTTTCTCCACACATATTTTTCCTGATTCTGGCCCCTCCAAAGGGCTGCCCTACAAGAGGCTTCTTCTCTTTTTCTGGCTCTTGTAGCTTAGGGAAGTATGTTTACATCACTTTTAATTTAGAAGTCTTACTCCTACCTGAAGCCTCATATGACTCAGTAAAAAAGGGGATCACTCTCCTAGTAACATGGAAGAACCCATATAGGTTCTCATAGCCTTCTTTACCCCATTGGTGACCTATTACTTAAGGTCACACACCTCACAAGTACTGGGATCCAGGCACCTCCATTGTTAATGCAAAATAAACTTAATTGTGCCTGATTTTATCTACAAATTACCTTCATGGCAAGTCCTAAAACCAACAGCGCCCCTTTTCTCCTGGACAAAGACGCCGCTGAAAACCTTTTGATCTCAGCTTTATGAGGTTCTTGACTTAAACTTAGTTGCAGGCCCTCCATCTTAGGGTGATCCTCTGACCTTATGGCCTATTAACTGTCAAGGAGCATATCAGGTTCATATTCAGGGCATCTTCATCACAGAAAGTTTTTTGGGGTCCCATTCTCTTATACTTTGTCATTATAGGTTTTGCGTGGTTTTGTAGACAGAATGCGCATGTGGACCTAGCGCTCAATGCCCTCTTAAATATAAATTCAGTTGGTACAGGGGAGCTTGCCCTCCTTGAAACCCTATCTAAGCTTGCACCCTGATTTAATCTAATTATGCATATATGCTTTGCACATCAGAAATTCCTCTTAATCTCCCGTTTCCATACTAATTTACAAGGATGCTTTTAACCCTACCCAGGTGTTGGGATTTTGATATGCTCACATTACCCACCTTAATAAATTTATAATAAATCTGTTTGTCCACTAGGGGATGAATCCATTAGTGGATGAGCAAGTTATCAATTATATATGATAATTATTATTCAGAGAATATTTCTCAGTGAATATTTAGTAATTTAACAGGTTTATCCCCTGGATCACTAACGTTTCATTGGGTTGATCCCTGACAATAAACAAGGGATTATGTTGTTGATTGTAATATTGATAATCTAAACAATAGGTGGAAATTGGCCAAGTTTTTTGCCAATTAACTAAGGGGTCTATGAGCTGCTAGGCGAGTGATGCCGCCTTAGGTAAGCAACTTGTGGGTTGACATTTTTAGGGATTGCGCCCTACTGTTTATAGATATAAATCCAATTATCTAAGCAGGGTGTTAACCTAATAAGGGTGACACGCTGGGGTTGAGCGATGGCGTTAGGACATTTTTTTCTTTTAACCAAGAAGAGGCCAGATTGATAATCATTGGAGAAATCTGACTAAAGTAATGAGGAAGATCATAAATTGGAGCGACCCTGGAGGGTTATTCATTGGCGACGGCTGCCATTTCCAATTCAGAGCTCCAACAGAAGAGTTAGGCGCCAAATTTTTTTCATCAGTTCCCTTGCAATTTTCTAAATAAAGAAGATACGAAAAGCTCAAATACATTAATAATTTAGACTGTTATTTTTTGCTCTTAAGACTAAGTTTTAAATGATAGGAAATCTTTTCCTATTTAAATGTTATCTCTGTGGACTCTTTGAGAAGAGAGAGAAGAACATCTGAACCTAATCCTAGGTTAAGTTCCACAGAAGAGGGAATAAGCTCCTACTAATATTACAGAAGAGCCTTCTATATTAGGACAAGCATCTATTTAGCGTTGGACCAATAATCGTCTTAGCTATAAGAAATTCAACTAGAGTAAGAGTCTTAATAGTATACTGTCCTAATTAATTAAATATCAATAATTCATAAAACGCACACTTAGGGAACCTGTGCAGTTAAACAAGGGAGATAATGCGAGCTACACTGCTGAAAGTGTAAACAACTCCTAGATTTTAACAATTTGTGCTTACTACAGGTATTAGTTGAGCTTTAACCAGATTTAATAACAAGACCATATCATTCAAGTTTTACAAGAACGAACATTTAAAGCTTTAGATGACTAGAAACTGTCATAAGAACGTGCTTAATTTGGCGTCACAGGTAAATTCCACTACTTTGGAGGAATGGGTTATGAAAGCTGAGGAAGAAGTTGAGCAAGTCAGAAAAATCAACAATGATCTCTATGGAAAGGTCACCTCCTGAAGTGCAAGGCCAGCTAATTAATTAAAGGAATATTATTTCAGAAGGCAGAGTAAGAAGCACATCAAGAAAACTTATGATGATTAATGAAGATATGGTGCGTCTGTTGAAGCATATAAAGGAACTGGAGTATCACAAGTGTTGAGCTTAAATAGAGGCAGATGAAGCTGACAACATTATGCATGATATTCCATCCAGGAAGATTCTACCACCCAGAAATATGCCTGGGTCACAAGTTGCTATTTCGAAAATGACTTCTAAAGAAACTCCAATGGTTAATCGAGTCATTGGGAAGGAATCCCCTGTCAGTGGAGCTACAGATGAATTTTGAAGTACCCCAAAATTGCCCACATTCTTAACAAGACAACGCTCCTGCGTTTTTCAAACTATTTGAAATGACGATGTTCATATAAAGTGAATGACAAAAGGCATTGACTGTAATGAACTGCCTGAACACTGATTGCCAGAATCTGGTATTACCTCATCTAAAATGGGGACTATTAGACTTATAATATGACCAAGGAAGCCATTATGATAGAGTTCAGAAGTCCTACGCAGATGTCTAATCACAAGCAGGAATTTATAGGCATCCAATTTAAAAAGGACAAGACTCTAGAAGCTTTTTCTGACTGATTCTACCATAAACACAAATCCTTGCCAGTGCAAAAGTGCTATCATTGTTTGATACATGAATCGTGATGCAAGCAGCACTTTGGGCCAATCATGTTTTGCATCATACAATGGATACAGCTCTAGTGACACAGATATTCACATCCCAGATGGTGGATTATTCAAAGATGTTAAGAGCGACCTTCAAAGCCCTTAATCAAACTTCTAAGGCCAAGCCTGCTAAAAATAATAATAAAGTGAAATTCGCCAATCTTATCAAAGAGCAACAGAATCAAGTTGTGGCAGTAAACAAGACTAAAGGACAAAAATGAGCGGAAAAGACTTAGATCTGATGCCAATAATATGGGAAGCCTGGGCATCTCGCCTCTCAATGTTAGAGAAAGAAACCCAAGTAGCAAGTTACTCTAGTCCAGGCGATTGAGAAGTAAAAACATTCAAGAGTTGGGAAAAGGATCCACGGTCTAGATAAGGAACAATATGGCACCACGCTCAAACCTACTCCACCCAATATAGTTACTAACAAGGATATTTCCAATCTGTTTATAGATGATGTAATACCTAAACACTCTATCAGGTTGGTAATTTAGACATGAATGCCATTACATAAGAAAAAGTAAAGTGATATGAACCCAAAGTGATGAAAGAAATTGCTCTCCCATATGCTCATAAGCTAACGGACAATATTAGATCTACCAAGAGCATGGAGAAATTGCTCAAGAAAAGATTATATGAGGCGAATGAATCTCTCCCCATTTGTGCGATCAAAAAATCTTTCTCTGATTTAACCACACAATTAATTCATACTCTTAAGTTGGCAAATAATGCCACTATTAACTCAGTAAATACCTTAATACAATACTCTGAGTGTACATATGCAGATAACGTAGTCAATTTAGTGAGAGTGAGGATAATAATTGACAGTGGAGCATCCATCAATATCATTTTGACCAAATTGGTGAAATAAATGAAAATTTCGCTAGCTCTAGAGCGCCAGAAGGAATATGTAACAGCTGGAAAAGATATTAAAATATCCTGTGGAGCCTACAGGGAGCTGTTACTTTGGTTTGGATTACTTGTGGTATCTGCTCCTGACATAGTGTTGTCTAATCAGAATTATGATATAATTATTGTGATGAATTCCCAAAAAAGTATGGTGTGAAATGTGATTTTGAGGAAAATACCTGACAACTTTAGGGACAAACCCTGCCATGGGATATAAGCAGAAAGAAGAATCATTGCTGACAAAAAAGAGCAATTTTATAAGCTTGATTTATGATGACGGCATTATTCTCATCCAGTAAACATTGATTGGATGAAAATGAAGGGAAATGCCAAAGGAGATCCTGGAAACGTGGAATAACCTTAAGAATGGAAACAACATGTACCATTCTACTGGGAATGCAAATAATTGTTAACACTGGGTTAATTCTCAAAATCCTATAGCTATTATATGGCGAAGTCATCAGCCCATGAATTAATTGAGTATTGAGCTATGGGTAGCACCAGGGATTAATATGTTTGGCCATAGTGAAATAAGTGTGCTAATGGACAATCTGGGAGAATGACTGATCCAGATAGAGAGAAATCAAGTCATCTTATTTTCTGCATCTAATCCAATTGACAGAAATTAATAAATTCCATGACTTTGGAACGTTAACTGAGATAAGATTACCATTGGATGTTGCCAAAAGCATAGATGTTTTAGTTGATTGAGAGCAGCTGGCTGATTTATTAGAGCTGCAGCAAGAAGATGTGCTCCTATTATTTTATTAATATGAGTTAATATTTTCCCAAGTAGACCATGCATGGGCTTTGCAAAAATGTGATCCACAATAATGACACTGGGAAGTATCTGCAGATAAGAATGAGACATGTCGACTGTCTAGAGCTGCTGAAACTGTGGTTATTTAAGAAATCAAAAAGCTTGTAGAGCATGGGCTCCACGTTCTGCCATCAAGTCCATGGGCGAGTCTGATCCTAATTGTGAAGATGAAGGACGGATCATATTTAAGTGTTGATTTTTTGCCAATTAAATAAAATCACTAAGAAGGATTATTACCCACTGCTGAGGATTGAAAACGTACTTGATCACCTAGGGTTTTAAGTACTTTTCAGCGATGGACTTAGTTTTGGGATATTCGAAAATCCATTTTGCTAAAGGAGGATTGTTGAATTTTGGGCTGTAGTCTGATGGATGGTTCTTCTTTAACCGTAGGAAAAAGTTTTTGGCGTCTATTGTGTGAGGACAACAGACAGATGGTGATTTAGAATTTTAAATTTATAGCTTCTTGGTAGTACTTCAATAGTATAACCTGTCATTTCACTTGGATGATGGCACGTCACCCTGATCCTACTGATCCCAAGTGAAAATCGACTAATACAAAATGAAAGTACTAGACTCAAAAAAGTTTATAGAGAAAAATGTAAACAAGTCCAGTAGTTGAATATAATTTAGTGAAATCGCTAGGCTGCAATTCCCAAGTTCAGATATACTTAGGATACACCTGAACCATAATCACTGATATCTGATATGAACAAATATCCAACGATTAGGTTCAGTCAACTACTCAACAAGGATCAAGAAAAATGTGCAATAACTACCACACAGGGACTATACCAGCCGACCAAAATGCCCAGGGATTGTGCAACATGCTGACAACATTCCAGAGAGAAATATATTTTAACATCAGTGATTTGAAGTTAACCTGCGTTTTCAGTATATTTGGATAATATTAATATATCCAGCAGGACAGTCTCTGGAAACTTGGAGCATTTATAAGAGATGTTTAAGCATCTGGTGACAGTGAACGTGAAGATCAAGCCAAAGAATGTCATTTCTGAGAATTGAGCTTGAGTATTTGGGGTTTATGATAAACTACAGCGGGTTGCAACCCCAGCTGCAGAAGGTTATAGCCAATGAACGGATGTCAATCCCAAAGAGCGTTTGGGATATCCAAATATCTCTTGGTATAGTCAGCTGCTATCACCAATTCATAAAGGGCTTCGCCAGAATCACTGAGCCGTTATTCCACTTATTGAGGGATCTGAAAAAAATGTTTGTGTGGAATGATGAGGTCCAAGAATCATTTAATGAATTACGCTGATATATGTTGACCAGTTTTGTCTTAAAATACCCGGATTTTGATCAAGAATTCATCATTCAGACAGGTGCCTCATTGATGGTGATTGACGCCATTTTGAGTCAAAGTAGACAATGATGGGGGAAGCCCATCTGGAGTCCTATATGAGAAGAACACTAACATCAGTGGAAATAAAATACACCATGATGGGGAGCAAATGCTTAATGGTGATATATGCATGCAATTAATTATGAGTGTATATTCATAAGACACGCTTCAAAGTGGTGACCAAACACTCATCTCTACGGTGACTCCATTACAGAAAGGAACCAGAAGGGCGACTGGGACAATGATCTTTAAAATTACAATCATATGATTCTGAAAAATACACCGAGCAGGAGCAGCACAATAAAATGCTGAAGGATTATCAAGATTGCCTGCTTTCCAAGTTGTTTAGCATCAATAAGATGAGTTATTCCAGAGGATGATTAAAGGCAATACTGGGGATGAGCCCTGAATTATTAGTGAGCTAAAGAAAGCATTGTAAAACACCAAATTAAAATGGTCAATTATACAAAATTAATTGATGTAAAAAAGTTTATATTCCCAAAGCCATCAGAAAGAGTGGAAACAATTTGAGCTGCACACAAAATATTAGGCCATAGTAGCCCAAGGTAAACCAGGGACTATATTTGCTAGTACTATTATTGGGAAATTGATCAACTATGATGTTGCCAACTATATGTCCTGTTACGTGGAATGTCAACTCCTCAAAGTGAATACTAAAACAAGAGATACTGGCCAGTACGTCCTAGGTTTGCTTGGAACATGATGTTGAGACTTGATGGGACCCCTGAGTGTCAGTACTGGGGGAGCGAAATGCATTATAGTGGCAATTGACCATATGGTTAGATGGATAGAAACTAAAAACTTGAGCAAAGTTGGTGCTACAAGTACAGAAAGATTCATCCTGTACCATGTGGTGTACTGTCATTTTTCCAACAAGTTTTATTGAGTAACAATAGAACTAATTTTACCTCCTATGTGATCCCAAGGCTGAATGATCTAATGATTATAAAAGGACTGTTATTTGTTCCAAATCAGGAAGAAAATTGGAATGGTAGAATGAGTAAATGGAACGCTAGCAATGATGCTGAGAAAATTGGTCATGGGGAAAATTCCTCTTGGGGAGCTTATCTAAGTTCAGTTACCTTCAACTAAAATACCAGCCATCATATGGTGACAGGGAAAACGCTATGTCGTGATTTTAATCAGATGGAATCACCCAATGATTTAACGTTATTTATAATATATAGCCAATGATGTCAGAATGGTTTATTGACTGAATTTTGTGGTATTAAGTTTAATTGCTGGTTAGTTGCTCCCCAATTTGGGTTGAGCTGAGATTGGTATTCCACCGAGTTTGGTATTTAGGTTCAAGTGGGGCCAATCGGTGGCCCCAGATCAGTAGAAAGATCACCAGCTAATAGCTGAGGATGATCCAATCTGTCAGCAGAATCAGTGGTTGATGCCAACGGCCATCCATGGTCCATTGTGGGATTTCTAGCGGAAAGCCCATGTTCCACTTATCCAGGAATTCACATCTGATCTGATGTTGGTGGATCCAACAATTATGAGTTTGAGGCGGCCAAGGATGTTTCTGGTGCCTAATTTATTATCAAGATAAGATATGAATAGATGTCAGCGAGATGCTGAGATATCCTGAGTCAAAGTGAGCGACTGAAGTAGTTTCTGGTGCAATTATCTCAACTCAAAAGGTCAAATACAGGCTTTACTTTTATTTAGATTATTTATTTATATGGTTCACTAGTGACTTAAGGCCAAGGATGAACCAAAACTAATTTGGACATTGGGAAGGACAGAGCGAGAGGGTCGACGCCAGGGAAGAGATAATGTAGATAAAGAAGAAGAAAAAGAAGAGAAGTGGTTGGCTGGAAGAACCAGTGAAAGAGCTGATAGGTCAGTGATGGGCGCAGTAGCCCTTTTGTAAATAGTATAAAAACCTGGCGCTTCCTTTTTAATAAACATCTCCCTTTGCCTATTCTACCTTAGTTATAAGTTTATATTTATTTTATTGGTTGTAGTTTAGGTTAAAGGGGATCCCTGAAATGGTGCGGGTGACACGCCAAGGGCTTGCCAGCGCTGCTAGCCCTGACGCCTAAGGCAAAACAGCAAGGGCTGACCAGTATTCATACTGGTTAGCCTGCAAACTAGCAGAGCCCAAAGTCGATTTTCTGACATTGGTGCTCACTACAGGGGGACTCTGCTGGTTGGTGCTTAAGTAGCTAAGGGTTGGTTAAGAGGTGGCGGTGATGCGCCACTGTGGTTTGATTCCAGCAGTTATTGGTGGCGGAGAGGGGCAAGCCCTGGACGCCTTCCCCACATGCTGAGTTTGGAACAAGGAGGATTACCATCTGGTTAAATGGGGGAATTGTCGTGATTTTAACCAGATGGAATCCTCCAATGATTTAACGTTATTTGGAATGATATAGCCAATACCAGTGGAATGGTTTATTGACTGAATTTTGTGGTATTTAGTTCAATTGCTGGTTAGTTGCTCCCCAATTTGGGTTGAGCCAAAATTAGTATTCCGCCAAGTTTGGTATTTAGGTTCAAGTGGGGCCAATTGGTGGCCCCAAATCAGTAGAAGGATCACCGGCTGATAGCTGAGGATGATCCAATCTTTCAACAGAATCAGTGGTTGACGCCAATGGCCATTCATGGTCTGTTGTGGGATTTCCAGCAGAAAGCCTATGTTTTGCTTATCCACGAATTCATGTCTGATCCAATGTTGGAGGATCCATCAATTATGAGTTTGAGGCAGCTGAGGATGTTTCTGGTGCAAAATTTATTATCAAGATAAGATGTGAATAGATTTTGGCGAGATGCCAAGATATTCTGAGTCAAAGCAAGCAACTAAAGTAGTTTCTGGTGCAATTATCTCAACTCAAAGGTTGAATACAAATTTGAGGTTTATTTAGATTTTTTTATTTATATGGTTCACCAGCGACTTAAGGCCAAATATGAGCCAAAACTAATTCAGACATTGGGAAGGATGGAGCGAGAGGGTTGATGCCAGGGAAGAGACAATTTAGACAAAGAAGAAGAAGAAAAAGAAGAGAATTGGTTGGCTGGAAGAACCAGCAAAAGAGCTGATAGGTCAGCGATGGGCGAAGTAGCCCTTTTGTAAATAGTATAAAAACCTGGCGCTTCTTTTTAATAAACATCTCCCTTTGCCTATTCTACCTTAGTTATAAGTTTATATTTATTTTGTTGGTTGTAGTTTAGGTTAAAGGGGATCCCTGAAATGGTGCGGGTGACACTTCAAGGGTTTGCCAGCGCTGCTAGCCCTGACGCCTAAGGCAAAACAGCAAGGGCTGACCAGTATTCATACTGGTTAGCCTGCAAACTAGCAGAGCCCAAAGTCAATTTTCTAACATGCTATTCAAGCTTTTATACAGACAAAGGGTAGGATTACCACCAACTTTGTATTCTACCATAGAACCAGCATCAGGGATAAGTACCAATTAATACCTGAACTAACTGGCAAGTAAAATAATTTTTCTGAAACTGCAGACGTTCAATACCACCTTGAAGAAAAGGATTAAAGTGAAGACAATGGACAACAAGAACTGACCAATGAGAAAAGAGTACCATGTAGAGGAAGGGTAGCCTATTGTGACACCCATGATTTTGGAAGAAGAAATTAGCTGGATGCTTTGTGGCTGGGTCCATTTGAGGTTATTGCCAAGTCAACTTTGATGCTATATAATTAAGACCATTGTGGATGGTCATATAGTGAACTGGGTCCTTAAAAATAATTCAAGTATTAGAATGAGGGGAATAATAAGTTGTAATGTTTCTGAGGGACCAATGTACCTACTGAAAATAGGTATGTCCTTGTGTGTTGGTCAAGTCTCAATAGGGGACTGTTGAACCATGGTATGTGGTTAAGTCTTAAAAATAGACCTCTAAACCATGATAGCTGGTTAATTTAAAAAACGAACCACTGAACTAGAGTAGGAGAAAGAAAAGATAGACCTCTGAACCTACTTATAGGGTAAGTACAATTGCAAAAAAGAGGAAAAAAATTAAAAAAGTACCTAAAATAATATAAGATAAAAAAATCATAGAGAAAAATATATAAAACGAAAAAAAATGTAAAAAATACATTAAATATTGATTTTTATTTTTATTTTTCATCATCAAAAATTTTCTTGTGATGTTCCATTATGTTATTGGTAGGACCAACTCAGGTTGAAACTGGGTTCACCATGTTTAGTCCTAAGGCGCTAGAATGAACAAGCATACTGGAAGGATCAGGATGGATTGAAGCTGGATCCGCCAGAAAAATTCCTTAAGAAATGAAGCCCAGCATGATGGAATATAAGGACTAAGGAATTAAGGAAGCTGCCCAAGAAGATCCTTTATATGCCAAAGTGCTGTATAACCCTGACCTAGGAGAATACAAGCTTTCCAATTTTTTATTGACAACAACTCTTGAACTAGGTTGGCGCAGCATGGGGCTGTGGGAACCATGATCTGCAGAGATGACAGCAAGGAGGATATGGAAAGGAAACATGCTAAGGAGTGTGATACCCTGAGATGCTTCAATCAAGGAAAGGGGATAGACTAAGAGAACTCCGATTTTAACCATGCTGATAGACTCAGTCAGGATCAGAGCGGCGTATGCTTCCAGATTTTATTGCTAGATAATATGTTAAAGTGGGGGAAGTGTTGGGATTTTGGTATGCCCACATTATTCAGCTTAATCGGTTATAATAAATCTGTTTGTCCACTAGGGGATGTATCCCATTAGTGGATGTAGTTTATCAATTATATATGATATTATTTTTTGGGGAGATATTACTAGTTAAATTGTATAATTCGCCAGGTTTTGATCTGCTGTATTGCTAATGCTTTTTCACGGATGATCCCCAACAATAAACAAGTTATTAGGTTGTCAATTGTGATATGAATAATCTAAACAATAGGTGGAAATTGGTCCAGTTTATTTTTGCCAATTGACTAAGGGGTCTATGAGCTGCTAGGCGAGTGATGCCGCCTATGGTAAGCAACTTGTGGGTTGACAATTTGAGGGATTGCGCCCTACTGATTATAGATATTAGTCCAATTATCTAAGCAGGGTGTTAACCTAATAAGGGTGACACGCTGGGGTTGAGCGATGGCGTTAGGAATTTTTTTTTGTTTTAACCCAGAAGAGGTCAGATTGATAATCAGTGGAGAAATCTGACATAACTAATGAGGAAGATCATAAATTGGAGTGACCCTGGAGGGTAATTTATAGGCGACGGCTGCCATTTCCAATTCAGGGCTCCAACAGAAGAGTTAGGCGCCGAATTTTTCTATTAGTTCACTTGCAATTTTCTAAATAAAGAAGATATGAATAGCTCAAATGCATTAAATTTTCAGTTAAATTTTTCTCTTGAGGCTAGTGTTTAGTTGGATAGGAATTTCTTTATATATTTTTTTGTTTTCTCCACGGACATTTTGAGAAGAGAGAATATCATCGGAGCCTACTCCTAGGTTAAGTTCCACAGAAGAGGGAATAAGTCCCTACTAATTTTACAGAAGAACATTTGATACTAGGACAAGCATCAGTTTAGCGTTAATCCTAATCATCTTTGCTTGAATATTAAACCAGAGTAATAGTCTTCATACTCTTACTGCCCTATTTAATTAATTATCATTCATACAACGCACATATAAGGAACATGTGCAGTTGAACAAGGGAGATGAAGCGAGCTACAATCCTGAAAGAGTAAACAGCTCCTAAGTTCTATAATACCAGGACACTAGGCTTACTCCTCACACTGAGTATCATCTAAGATTTTGTCTCACATTGGACTTGAGGAAGATCAACTGCGCATTATACCCATACCCTAATAAGTGGCCCTGACAGTATGGATGGACGACATACTGGAAAAAGGGTGGATTTCTAAAAAGTCATCCCCTATTTCCGCGCCAGTGATTTTCGCCCTGAAAGAAGATGGTTTTCTATATTTATGTGTAAATTATAACATATCAACAATGTCACAATGATAGAACCATAACCCCTCTTACTGGAACAATATATTTTTCAAATATCACCAAGTCTACAGACATAAAAGATAGACCTTGTAAGTGTCTTAACTGGGGAGTGACTGAGGTCCAGGAGTGGCTCACAGTCATCCTCACACACCATGATACAATTTAGTTTAAAGTCATGCCCTTTGGACCCAAGAAAGCCTATCCACCTTTCAGAGTTACTTAGATGATGTCCTTGGCGACCTACACTTCCTTTATGTCATAGCATATATTGATGACATCCTTGTGCACTCCCTCACACAAGAGCATCATGATAAGGATCTTTAAGCAGTTATAGAAGCCTGCATAAAGAAGGCCTCTTTGTCAAGGTCAGAAAATGTGATTCATTCATGGAGGAAGTTACCTTCTTGGGGAAAATTGGGAAATTATATGGCATGCAATGCCCCAACAAAATTGAATCCATATAATGTTGACACACCCCATCTACCCAGAAGCGGCTGAGACACTTCATAGGCACAGTCATCTTGCAAAGAAATTCTTCCCAGTCCTTATTCAGTAAGCAGCGCCACTGAATTCACTCACTGGCAAGAACACCCTCTATTTCTGGCCCTAGCCTTCCAGAAAGCCTGTGAAGACTTTAAGGACGTTTTTTGCCAATGCCCTCATCCTCCAACAAAAAGACACCTTAAAACCTTTATAGTGTCCTGCAATTCTTAAGAATCAGCTGTTAGGGCATATCTCCTCAAAAAGAACAATGTCAATTTGCATTCACATGATATTTTCCTGGAAGTTCACCGCCACTGACAAGCTTGGCCATTTATGACAAGGAGTTAGCAGCAGTTTATAGTTTTTTATTCAATAGGGCTACCTCCTCCAGGGGCCCCTTAATGAAGTCACAGTATGTATAGACCATCAAATAAAACTCTAAGATGGAAAGCACCAGATGCTAACACAGAATCAGATAATCCTATTTCTAACTCTCCTACTTTATCTTAAAAAAGATTATTTTAAAGGTGCTATCAGAAAATATGGTGTTGACTGAGAAATAATCTATTATATTAAGTGGATCCACCAGAAACAATAAAAACTCAAGACTTAGGATTAACGTTTGTTTAAGGTAAGATGACCAGGGTACAAACATTACAGACTGCACAAAGAACTAAAAGAAAATAAAACCCTAACTAATGAACCAAAATGGCCAAAGTGAGAGTTTTGAATTACAAAAAAATCACATTTAACCCAGTGGTTAACATAGAAGAGCTTATCCGATCATGTCAGAAGGGGTGATTGAGGGTTTTTTCTTGGAGGTGTCTTCCTCATTCCAAAGCCAGTTATGGTCAGGGTGGAGAGCAAGGATGTAGGAACGCATTCATATTCAGCTCTATATAAATAAAGTAGGATCCCATAGAATGCATGCATGAACAAATCCGCCAATATATATGTAAAATCTTCTTTAACTTGGATGCAATCATTAGTGATCATAGTAAATTTGGCATTGTTGGCGCAGGTGACTTTCATGAGATTCCGCACTACCACTGAAGTGCTCAGGATTGCGTCTTTGGCTTTCTTATAAAATAAAAGTTTGTGCTTACTCAGAGGGACTAAGCTAGATGGGAAAAAGGATGAGGGATAACTTCTACAAGCATCACCACTGACTTGGTGACATCTTTTTGGGGGATGACAGTCAGGCGAATCAGCTGATTTAACAATGAGCTAGTAATCACTTGTAATGGAACGGCGTTTGTATGGGGGCATGGGAATGAGGTGTAATTGAGCGTCATATTCAGAATGTAAAAGCTTTTTGAGTTGAAATCAGATGGTTCAATACATTTTCCCAATTCATAAACCTCACCCAATAAGATCCAGAAATTCTAGTTGAATTGGATTGGGGAATCAGCATACTATTGAGGCTTAGCTGGAAAATTGGAGAAAACTTAATATTTGACTGTTGTCCAAAACGCTATATGAATAGCTATGATGCTTGCAGTTCTGGGCTGAGATGGGGCCTGATAATCTGAAACAAGAACCAATGCAGCATCAGGCTTTAGGGGAGGGGGCGTTAAAATTGGCACTTAAACATTGATTTTAAATTCACAGGCAAAATCACAAGAATATAGAGTAAAATCATGAATCCAGTATTTTAAAAGATATAGAATGAAAACCAAATTGACCAACAAGGCTTATATTAAAAGCAAGGTGAAACTAAAGCAAAATAAAGTCTTCAAGTACTACCAGTAGCAGGATTCGTATTTTCTCTTCTTTTTCCAGCTATTAGAATTATAATACTAATTAATAATTGATCACTTGTCAATTCACTAATCCATCATATATGCTGTCAGAATTTGGATGTTTGTACTGTTGAGAAGAATACCCATGTGTCAAGTAGTTTGATTTGTTATAAAAATTTTAAAGAATTTACTCAAAGGATTAGTTACAAGCCCTCCTCTGCCAAACCATCTATACGGCATTTGAGTCATTTAACAAGAGTTAATTTATATCTAATTTCCCCTGTAGATTTCACTGAGGATGCCAATTCATTAATAAAGAACTAGCAACTGCAGCTGTCTGCACTAGGATTGATATGGTGAGATACTTGCTTTATGATCAAAAATACCACAAACCCGCCAACTCATTTAATCCTTCACTTATGTGCCTGAACATATAACCTTTGCTGAATACCAACTCGCCCAATATGTCGAGGCAATGCACAAAGCTGGCCTTAAATATGAGGAAAGACTTCACCTCTTTCTCCTTCTGCTTCATGCCACTAACGCTCCAACCCCCCTTTTGTCTTCCTTTGCCCATCATCTGAAGCTGGCGCCAGACAAAAATCCCCACACCTATTCCCCTTCTAATATGGATGCTTAGGCTAACGCCGCTGCACCATGTTATATTTTTTATATTATCTAATAATCCCCTTGTTTTAAACAATGAAAATAAAGATGCATGGAGGACCCCACTCTTGAGCTGGGCCCCACTAGTACTAAAAAGAGAAATATACACTAACTCTAAAATTAAACTCCACACTAACTAAAATTTAGGTATGCTAAATAATGGTAAAACAGCCCCTTTTATAGACCTGAAAAAGGATTTTTTAGAGTGGGGTGAAAATATTTCTTTAATCTATTAGAAGTCAGAGATTAGACAAAATGACTAAAATGAATTACTTATGAGCTGAATGATTAATATAAGATTAATTTATTCATTATCAAATAGTTACATCATTTAACATCAGACTGAATTTTTACTGTTAAGTTATGTCAAAATGAAAATATTATCAATAGCTCTGATTGGTTATTGCCTCAAAATCAAAAGTTACTTCTCTCGATTTAAAACGTGATAGCCCATATCAGAAAACAGGTCAGTTTGAATATGACTTTAATTAAAATAAGCCAATAATTATATTAAAACCTCACCTAGATTCAGGGATTTAACATGAAAAATTAGTAGGTACATCAGCAAAGATAAAAAACTCTGTGAGGTAAAATTCTCAGGATTTTAACAAATCATAGTGACGTGACACAATTGTGCCATCCAGTTATCTCCGTGTGTTTCCCTATTAATCATATTGACTGATAATTTCCTTATATTTGTAATGTCTCATGATAATAGTCTTATTCCTTAGATAAATTCTATGTCCATTACTTGTTTTAAAAACGGCATATAAACCCCTCTATATTAGGAAATAAATTTTCTTTTATCATATAATCTTCCCTGTTGATTGCCTGTTCTATTTGTGGTTACCTTTAGGTCCCAAATTCCTAGATAGCTGCCAAGCTTAATACTTTTGCAACTACCATTTTGTTGAAATCATGAGGCTAAGCACCTTCAAGCAGCACCATAATCAGGATGTCAACAAGTGGTGCTCACTACATGGGGCCCTGAAAACCAAAATATTCAATTATCAAGAATCGAGGTGGAAGATGCACCTGCCATTAATGTTACTGGATGGATCACAAATGGGAAAGGTGAAGACAATGACAGTTAGACAGCCCTTCTGCTATAACTTTTATAAAGAACAATTCAGCCATGTTGTGATACCAGATACCGTTGATTATCTGGCCATCCGCTGAAGTTGTTAGAGATTTAACCCGTGGCATATTGAACCCTGGGTACATTGCATCCCATGAGAGAGGTTCCTCTGTTGAGGATCGTTTGATGTTCCTCTATGAAACAGTAAATCTCCCAAATAACTACTTTCAACTTACTAATATGACCACAGTGTCTGAAAATTTTCCTACCCAGCCTTGTTCTATATAATACATTTACTAAGAGTGAATAATAAAATGCTACTGTCACATAGTGAACCATGATGCCTTGAAACTTGCTTTTGATAACATTTATAACTTGGCGTCAAATCATGTTGTAAACGTGACAATTAGAGTAAAAGATAACTGAAGATCCATCATTAAACTCCATGAGTGACTTACTACAATTGTGTTTGGTGTTGTGAATTATGTAGAAGAAGCCATGAAGATATACCTGCAATGGGTTAGATAAGTCCACTGCCACAACACGATCTTTACTTAAGGAGTCTGCAAAAGAACTTACTAAACATGAAGCTCAACTCATACTGAACTGTTGTCCCAAGCTTCTGCCTCCCACCAAGATGATGAACAACGTAAAGTTGCGTTGGAACATTAATTAGCTCAGGACTTTATCATGCCTTGGAGAACCAGATAATATTCCTCCTCAAGACACTAATGGATCAATTACTACCTTGGAGACTAAGATTGTAATAATGAAGAAAAAGTCAAGGCTGAAGACTCCCTTGAAAATTTCAAATATTTGGATCGTTGTTTTAAAGAATGTGAGAAGTTTATAAGGTGATATGAGCGTGAATGAATTTGGCCAATCTGTTGCAGGTGTTTACAAGCGCCTTTCTCAAGTTGAGAAGTCTTATGAGAAGGTTAGGGCCGATCTATTTTTTCAAGGGTCTCACCTGTCTAAAAATTTGGGATGTAAGAACTCCAAAGAGGATCTCCTCAAGAGTGCTGGGAGGTGAAATCTAAAATTTAAATTCTATTTTTCTACAAAATTATTCTTCGCATTAAGGTTAAAGAGCTTGAACTTCAGGTAGAAGAACTTATGATTAACTAGGTTGCACTTGAAGCCAGTATGTCCCTCTGTGAATCCAGTGCTTGGGTGTCTCTATAGCCATGAAATCTTAACACATACCTACTTTAGAGTAAAATTACTGACTTTCTCTCTCTTTGGATTATTTTGATGCATGATCTAAGGTCACTGAGCGCAATACTCCTGCCTCCATGACCTTACTGGTGGTGACCCAGTCCCTTCTAACCCAATTTTATAGATAAATTTACCCCTGGAAAAGGAGCTTTGCCTTGTTTCTGTATGTCTAAAAATCAGCAATGAAAATTGTGACCGACCATCAGAAAGGTAAACTCATCCCCTCATATTTAAGTTTTATGGCTCAAGAAGTTATGGTTCTACATATGGATAGTCTCAGTACCAGGGCTGAGGTCAAGAAAGCTCTTATTGACGAATGTGGTTCCAAACAGAGTTTGAGCATAAAGAAGAAGGCTTTGATGCATAGGGTATGCAGAAGGGAGAATTCGTTGCCACCTTTGCCAATCAATTCTAATTAAAGCTCAGACCTTGTTAACTTCAAAAATGATCACTCTCAGCGATGTGGTAGCTGCCATTATGACTGAATTGCCTCCTCATCCTTCTTTGGCTATGCAAATCACTTCAGTGAAATGTTATATCAGAGATGTTCATGACATAAAGGAAGCCAAGATGGACGTTGCTAATTTATATAACCTCAAGACTACCTGAGGAGTTACATCCAAACCCCAAGTTCTAACTACTGAGGATCAAAAGCCAAACCAATTAAAATTCTTAAGTGCACCTAATACAAGAAGAATAGACAACTTGAGAGTCACTGTAAAAAGAAGAGAACCAAAATCGGAGATTAAGGAAAAACTTGTCAGCTTAAGGACAGTGACCCCTATTGCTGACAAATATGTATTACCTGAAAATCCCCCTCTTCAATTGCCAATCTAACTTAAATAGATAACACCTCCAAAGATTCTGAATGGGTATACAAAGATATCGGCTATTATGTTTTAGGAGCACCTGAAAAATTGATATTCCTAATTTTCTGGATGCTGAAAGTGTAGACAAAGCCACTGTAACAGACAGAACCTACCTCATTCAGGTACTGGGATGTCCAAAAGTAATTGACACTGCTTTGAATCCAATAAATTTATTGCCTCATTGATTTGGCCAGTTTCAACATGTTTGCAATTTTTTATTTATTAGGAACAAAATCCTGAGACCACTCAAAAAATTAATGCTACATTCCGTCTCTAAGAAGCCCTTGCTCTTACTCTCAGCTTTGGAAGAACCATCACAAAGGTAGAAGTTGTCATTCAGAAAGTTAGGGTTATGATCATTTTTGATACTGGATCACCAATCCGTGTTATATCTTCAAATCTCAGTAAGAAGATCAAATTGGCGCCTGACTTAGAATATTCTAAATGGTATGAAACAGCAGGTCCCAACAACATTTGTGCTATTGAGTCTTACTACTCTTTGCTTATACAAACTGGAAAGCTTATTCTTTTTAGTACCAGCCGTGGCTTTTGACAACATTATGACATGCTCATTGGCACTCAGTTCATGCTTGGTATGATGGTACTATCATTATGAAGGAAGGTTTTCTCTCCTTACTCAACTATAATTTTCAATTAGTCTAAATATTAAAGATCATAGCATAATTGGATATTATTATCTGGCTGAGTACCATGCTTTTGCCTTAAATTTACACTACACAACATCGGGATGTAACACGAAAAATTTAATGGGGTGGTAGATGTATTAGATGGAATTCCCAAATATGTTTTGGAAGAAATAATGATAAGAAACATTTAGGCAAAGAGTAGTCAGCACCATATCATACTGATAATCTCCATACATTCTTTACTACGTATAACAAGTATATATGAAGTCATACATTTTGAACCTTGAGTATTGTCTGGGATATTCTAGTACTAAAAAAAAAGTATTGTCTGGGATATTGGATCTGGACAACCAAAAGCCTATCAGTACTCTCTTAGAAAATCTCACAAATAAGGATATTATCTTTAAGAAAGAATAAAGAGATCAGCAAAATGCCCTTTAGTCCCAATTGATGGCATTGAAAGAATCCGTTATATTGGTTCTACTCTGGACATGGGATTACCTAATAATAAAATGCTTTACACTATACTAACGTTTAGTTTTCCCTCTAATTAGTCTTGATGAGCTTGAAAAGTTCATTTTTATTATATTCCTAAAAAAATTTTCTCCATAATGGACACTGATTCAAGCATATGAAGAACTGGAGCCACACTATCTTTGTATGTGATGCTAGCCCTATATAGCTTAAACACTACCAAAAATCAAAAATTTAAGAATAACAGATGAGAATTGAGCTCAAACAATTGATAGAAGCTGCGTTACTTGTACCATCTCTAAAGCCCTTGGTCATCTCCCTTCTACTTATCAAGTAGAATAATGGAGGCCATCGAGTTTTGATGGACTGTTGGAAGCCAAATAATCTCACCAAAAGGGACATTATCTTATACCTCATATTGATGACACTCTTTTTCTTCTTTCTGGTTCTATTTTTTTCTGCTATGGATCTGGCCAGCAGGTACTGGAAAATGGATCTTCTCTTTCAAGATCAAGAAAAAGTGTGCTCTCATTACAGAAATGGCATATTTCAACCCATTCAGCTTCCTTAAGGTCTATGTAATACTGTAAGTTTGAAGGAACACCTTGTTCCTTAACCTTGAGGGATTCATGTTTTGCACCAAAAAGGAAACCAAGAAGGCAGAAATCAACCTCATAATCCTGGGCAATTTAGCCCATGCGGTGGGCATGAGGTGAGTTATAGAGTACCTCTCAAGGTTTCCCCTTTCCCCATATACGAGCACAAAAGAGTTGATTCAGCTGATCAGGGAGGTTTGCGTTGAGGTGGCAGTGGCGAGAGGACGCCAACAGAGGGGAAGTGACGAGCATCTACCCCAAGTGACAATCTTGGTTTCTGCTGAGGAGGTGAGAAGATGCGAGTACCTAACCTCAGTGACAATTTTGAGTTCCACCAAAAAGGTGGTAAATTCAGATAAATTGGGGGGTCAAACTCTGGTGGGTTTATGGGGATAAATCCCTTTGATACTCAATGGGACCAACCCTAAGTGGAAATGTCTTGTGAGCAACCAGTCACCCACCAAATGGAGCGTTGCTGACCCGCCAAGCAGAATCGTGGTGGCAGGAAAATTTTGGTAACAAAATTTGAGTGATGGTCAGATGGCCAGCAGAAGGTCAATTTGGCGTTGAATTAGTTGGTAAAATCTAGTTATGCTGAAATCAGTTGGGATCATGGTATCTTTGTTTATGCTTTTCAGTTATTCTCAAGCTCCATAGTACTTAAGATAATCATCCCTCACTGGTATGGTTGTCAATCAATTATAAAAATTTTGTTTTCAGTAAGAGTACCCTTTCTAGTTAAATTTTCATATATTAAAAACCTTTTTGATCTGTCGCTTCAGCTACCCAGAACCATGCTTCCAAGGCTGTGCAATGACTGGGCCTCAGTGGCCATAATACCGACGCTGCTGCTTACCCTCATTAAATAAGGTTACAGAGCAAGTGTCCTTTTGGGGATATTTCTGCTTGTGACGTCCTCTGACGTTGCAACGTTTTGGTATTCTTAAAGATTATGTCTTTCCATTTGGCGAGGTTCCATGACCTCACCGCTCACTCCAGAAATAGTGGTACTTCCGCGCTTCCTGAGACCTTCATGTCTCCTGAGACTCTAACCTCACAGATTCTGTTGCCACCCTGGTGGCTACAATTTGGTTACTTGTTGGTATGGTGGCTACAATGATCACTAGCCGCCAGCCTCTATTCACTTCTCTCTCCATCTGCTACCGTTATGTGGATGGCAGTGCCCCGGCATTCTGGGTTGCCTTCTGGGTGCTCACGCATCCTGACTAGCATGCTAATCTAATTTTGTCTGCCGTTTCTATGACATAATTGACTGACCCTTAATGTCTTCCATTTACACCCTTTTGTTTGTTGTTGTTGATGCAAGGTCACGATTTACCTAATGAACTTACAGTTGGTGCTCAGCCTGGTGTCATTTGTGTGGTCAGGTTGTTCATTTGTTCAATGCTCCTGCGGGATGGTGGGGAGCTCCTGATTGAGCATTTTGTCTCAAAGGTTTTGGTCCCAGTCTCATACCACCCTCAGGGTGGGCTCATCCGCCCCATCAGTAGAGGTGGCTAATCAGGTGTTGGACGCCCTTGCTGAACTGCAAGTGCGATTTTTGGTGAACACTAAGGCGTCTGCTTCCCTGACAGATGCACAAAGAAGTGTGGCATTGGTGGACTCCATGGAAGGTGACACTCGCTGATGGGTGCACAGAATATTACAATTGGCTTACCAAGAAAGGGTTTCAACCTCACTTATAAAGCTAATATCAGCAGCCGTGCAGGCACTGATGGTATGATCAGCTCGCCTGCTCCGTGGTTTCCCTTGGGCACTGAAACGTCTGACCTCGCCTCATTAATAGAAGGATTCTGAAATCAGGTTCATGACTCAGGCTCCCCTTAGATGTGGTTAGAGCAGCATTTCATACCGTTTTGGACCCCATGTCTGTAACCATCCCACTTGGAACATGAAGGAGGAATAGTTGGATCATATGTGCTTGACGGCTGCCTCTATTGGTGCTATGTGTCATCAGGCGTTATTTGGTGTGTGGGTCTGGTAAACGTTTCCCAACTGGAAATGTTTTGAATGGGAGACCAGTTCTGAGCCAATCTCCAAGAGTATACATTTTGATGCCAGGTGACATAGGAGTTCCCATTGTCATGGGGTTGCACCTTCTAATGAACTGGGTGGCAGAGGTGAGGTGTCTCCTGTGAGGGACCAGGTGGTTTGTAATCCTTTAATTCCCTTGTTGTTAGAATCCCAGTGCAATGACTTTGAGAAGTTACTCCCCATGGAGGGTGCCAATTCCCAATCAGTTCAGTTTCTCCATTTTATTCTATAATTATTACCACCCAGCTGACGTAATATTGTGTGGGAGCCAATAAAAAAGATATTGCTTATTTTATATTGCCGCTGGAAATTTTGCTGGTTTCGCACAGGGAGTCAATTGAAGCCCTGGTGGATACAAACACAGTGGGTAATTTTATGAGTTTAAAACTGGCGCAGGATCTTGACTTGGACTTGGATGTAGGGGTGTCTGTTCTGGATGCATCATCCTCTCTAGTGGCTTCATAATTAGCACGATGGCCCATGCCATTTTTGGTAAAAAAAATTTTCGTGATCAGTTCAAAGTGGTGCCAGATCTGCTCTACTCAGTTATACTTAGGGTTGGGTGGTCGAGTCAGAAGCAAGTGAGCATTAACCTTGACTCCAATATGTTGTCCTTTAAGAACACCCATTTGTTGGGGGTTTTCCCTTAGTGATACCCTGGCGATGGAATGGGGACATAGTTTCATCATGTTGCTCCTCTCTTCGACAAGCCTTCCACCAGATTTTCCCCCAGCGTTATTGGCATATCAGGATATTTCTGATTTGGAATTGCTAACCAACTTCCACAACACTCAGAATTTAATTTGTCTTTCTACCTGACAGTCAGTGTGATCAACATCAACAGTCCGTTGTATCTCTACACAGCGCAGGAGGGCAATGCTTTGGAAGCGTGGTTAAACAATATGCTCAAGAAGGGATAGGTGTTTAAGAAAACGTCCCCAAATTGTATAGCCTATAGTTTTCGCTCAGAAGGCTGAAGGCACATAGTGCCCATGTGTTGACTATCGTCATCTGAATATATTATCGTTCATTACCTCTGCCCCCTCCCCATCAAGCAGACAATCAGTCAGGTGATCATGAAATTCTGGGTGTTTATGAAGCATGACCTTTTGAATGCATCTATTCGAGTCTAGGTGTACAAAGACCATGAATGGCTTAAAGCAATTTGGACCAGAAGGGGCTTATTCCGTTTTTGGGGATGCCCTTTGGCCTAAAAAATACCCCGGCCATGTTTCATTGGATGATCAATAATGTGCTCAGTGACCTCAGGTTCATGTGCATGGTGGCGTACATCAATGATATCCTTGTACATTCTCCCACTCCTGAGCAAGATGAGAAGGACCTGAGGCGGTACTGGCCACGTTGCACAAGGCGGAACCTTACGTAAATCCATTTAAGTATGAGTTCTCCTGGTAAGAAGTTAACTTTTTGAGTAATTTAGTCTTAAAAGATGGTTACGCCATTCCCCCCAACAAGCTTAAAATAATACTCGAGTGGTCTACTCCTATGACCCAGAAGTAGTTGCAGAGCTTCTTGGATAATATATCTTTTTTAAAAAAATTTCCTCGCCCTTTCACAACTTGCCACGCCGCTGCACTCCCTGACCAGAAAGAATGTGCCATTCTTCTGGATGAAGGAGTGCCAGCAGGCGTTCAATGCCACATAGAAGGTGTTTTGGTGTCCCCTGTCCTCAAACATGCGGATCTCTCAAGTCATTTAACGTAGCATCACGCCTCATATGCTGTTGTGGGAGCGGTACTGTTGCAGGTGCATGATGGGTTAAAAACGTTGTTGCATTTTTTCTGCAAGTTCACTTCATCTGAGAAGCCTTGGGCTACTTATGACAAGGAGCTAGCCACCATGGCATGGTCTCTTACCCACTGGCGGTACCTTTTTCAGGGTAGGCAGCATGAGGTGACCGTGAAGACGGACACCAGGTTCTCATGTACTTTCTAAACCTCAGAAGTTAAGGCATCATCAAGCCTGGATGTATCTCAATCTCTGTGATTTTAATTCTAAATATGAGTTTGTGAAAGGGGCATTGAACATTCTCCCCAATTTATTAAGTCACAACCCTGAATTGAGTCCAGTGGAAGGTTGAGCAAGAATTAACCATAGTGATTCTGCCAGCGCAGATTCTAGATATTGCTCCTCCCACAAATTTGGTATCAGATTGGGCCCCCAGACATGCCTTTGGTTTTAAGAGTTTTAACGGACCAGATGGATTTCTCAAAGGGGTTGGAATTATTGGACCAGCTGGTACTTTTGATGCATAAGCGGTCTCACTATTCCTTGGTGGATGGAAACGTCCAGTTTTGATTATGACTATGGTTAATGCCATCTCTCCGTAATGAAGTTAATTAGGCGTATTATGAATCCCCACAGTGGGGCACCAGAGTATCAAGAAAAGCCTTGATTTGATTAATGGACGTATAACTGGCCGAAAATTTTCAAAGATATTCCAGCCTTGATCACGGATTGCATGACATGCACGTGAGCTAAGTCAGATAGATCAGGTAAGAATAGTCTCCTATACCACTGCAGCAGACAGAGGGCCTGTGGATCTCAGTGTCCATTGATTACATTGTTGAGCTCCCAAGCTCAAATGGGTTTACTGCTGTCATGGTGGTCATAGAACGTTTTAAATTTTCACTCTTCATCCCCTGTTCATCTTCTATTACCTCAGAAGAGATGGCCCAGCTCTTCGTGCAGCTTGTGTTTTCAATGTTTGGGTTGCCACAGGAGATCATAAGTGACCATGGGTCCCAGTTTATGGTACGATTTTGAAATGAACTGCTGGAGATATTGAAGATTTTGCCATGTCATTCAACCACATACCATCCGCAGTCAGACATACAAATGGAGCGAGTAAAGCTGATTTTGAGAAATACCTTCGTTGTTATGCCGCTTCTATGCAGGACACTAGGAGGAAGACCTTCCGCTGGCAAACTTGGTACAATAATTGTACAATTGCATCTACTGGATTCTTTCCATATGAGGCCAAGATGGGGAACGTTCTCTTGTTCTCAGTGGGGCCGTGGCTTCGGCTGGAGGTGCCAGCTGTGGTGGAACATGCAAAGAAAATCTGGAGAACCAAGTCTTTGGTTTGTGAGTATTTTATCAAATCTATCATTTATTAAAATGGTTCACATACTAAAAATGTCTACTGGCCCATAAAATCATGGCAGGGTCCCATGTCATGCTGAACATGTGCCACCTGAGGATGCTGGTGCCCTCCCAAAAATTTTCAAGAAAGCATTCTGATCCCCATGTGGTGGAGGCGGATTTGGGCAACGGCAAGTTTCATTTAACGCTTCTGGCCCACTGGAAGCAGCACCTTTTTTTACACGTGTCACAGTTGTCCCTGTTAAGGGGAAGAGCCTGGAGGAACCAGAGCCCATTATGGGCGAAGGGTTGGAAAAGTCTGAGGTTGATGCAATCTTGGCTTCCTGGTGATCTCACCAATTATCAGATACTTTGTGGTCTGGAAGGGATTCCTAGAGTATAAAACAGTTGGGTAGCTCCTGGGATTGCGCCAATTTTAGTGAGTTGGTGGAGGCCTTTCAATCTTTGCACCTTGATGCTCCTCATCTCCCCTAAAGGTCACCATGCTTTTGGTGATTAAGCTCCCAAAGGCCCATAAAAACGTTGCAATCACCAAAGTTACCAGAGGTGATGTCCCCCTGTTCAAAGAGGGAAAATAATGTAAGTCCAGGAGAGCACCCCCTGTGCCTTAATTACAAGGTATTCCCATTTTTTCACCAAAAAGGTGGACAAGAAGGCATCTGTTCCCCTCGCCACCCAGGGCGGTTTAGCCCATGTGGTGGCTGAGAGATGGGTGATGGTGTACCCTATCAAGGCTGCCCCCATTTCCCTTTATCTGACCACATAAGAGCTGATCCAGTGGATCAGGGTGTGTGTGCATTGAGGTGGCAGTGGCGAGAGGACGCCGCCAGAACGGAAGTGGCGAGCATCTACCCTCAGCGATGATTTTGGGTTCTACTGAGGAGCTGGGAAGAGGCGAGTAACTACTCCCAGTGAGATCTTGAGTCTCGCCAAAAAGGCGGGAAATTCAGATAATTTGAGGGTCTAACTCTGGTGGGTATAATGAGAATAACTTTCTTTAATACTCAATGGGACTTTCCCTATGGTGCTGGCCTTGTGCGCAACCAGTTACTCATTAAATGAAGCGTTGCTGACCCACCAAGCAGAACTGTGGTGGTAGGGAAAATATGGCAATAAAATATGAGTAAGAGTCAGATGGCTTGTGGAGTGTTGATTCAGCATTGAATTATGGGAAAATTTCATTCTGATGAAATCAGTTGGTGAAACTGTTAAAATCAACGCTAGGGCACCAAATTGCAATTCATAGGTTTTCATTAATAACTTACAAGACGCTGTAAGAGGCCAGCGACCTTATCAATCCTAACAGAAAAATGGAAAGCTTGTCCAACAAAAAGAGATCTTTATTTTATAAGGTAATTGAAAGCACAGGTAGTATTAAATACTGACACTGGCTTTTGGGCTTGTGGAATGGGTCTGTTATTGCTGAAATCTGCCTTTAATGACGTAGGAGAAAAGGATCCCGTACCTTTGGAATTCCGCCAAGATATGCTCTTCCCACTAGCGTCCCTATTGGTGCCTTTCCTGTATATTATGCTGCACTCAACAATAGTAGACTAGAGGGGTACTTATCTGAATGAGGATTAGGGAGCAAATTACCAAAGCTCAGGGTGTTTCATTTTAATTATGATCAACCAAATGCAAGTGAGACTCTGGAGAATGACTATAATAAATATAGATTCTCACGCTAAATATTTTATGCTGGTACAAGGGGACAATATTGAGGATATTGACATAGGTAGTAGGAACATATCTAATCCACCCAGGGCAATAGCCAATGTAAATAATAGATTGAGGAGATAGAAATTGCATTAATGTGTGGTGGCTCACCCTTTTGGGTTGGGCACCACTATTGCTAAAAAAGAGATAGAATTGCATCTGGAGGTTATGGGATTCAATCCGCCAAATTTACAAATTCATGGCAGTAGGGCAAAATCACCAAAATTAATTAAATACAACCTAAGCAACAGCTCAAGAAGTCAAGGGCCATGCGCTCAGGACTGCCTAAGACATCAAAATTCTACCTCTAAGTATTAGCGAATTATAACATCAGCTAAATACTGCATGAGCTGATGGTTGGTCAAACCAGCTGCAACAATCGTGTACCTTTTTTCATACATTTTTATTTATTCCTCAAGCTCCATTGTACTTGAGACAACCATCCTTTACTGGTACAGTTGTCAATTGATTTTTAAAAAATTTGTATGCAATAACCAAATCCCCTTTCCAGTAAAATTATTTTACAAAAGTTTTTCAGATGTCGCTGCAGCTACCCAGAACCATAATTCAAAGGCTATGCAACAACTGGGTTCTAGTGGCCATTTTTTTTAGTACTAGATGGTCCCAACCCAAGGGGGGGATTCATCGATTTTTATTGAATTACGCCTGGGCTCCAAGAGCCTGAGGCGAGGGAAAGGGAGGGAGGAGGCATCGAGAAAGGGAGGGGGTTTGCGCGCCAGAGCCGTGCTGCAGTGACAACTGAGCAGGGGAGGGTTGGCGACATAGTGCAGACCTTCAGGGCCATCTCAAAGTGTACCTGAAAGTGGGTGATCATGTGTGAAAGGGTCCACACCTGCTGGTCAAAGGCAGCACGAAGGAAGGAGTTGTGGATGGTCCAGATGGCTGTGGCATAGGCGAGGACATGGAGGGGTCGGTGGCAACCAGGCAATGTCTGCTCAAACATGAGGTTTTGCACAGGGTGTCCAGACCAGGGCTGAGCATGGAGGAGCTCGCGGGCCTTTGGCCAAAATGCGGCGACACTTGGACAGGTGAAAAAACGATGGAGGTGGGAGTCAATAGGCTCCACACAGCGGGGGCAGCTTTGGTGCTGGAAGGTAGGGCCAGTCCGGTCCCCTGTCCTGTATGAACAGTGGAGTACCCTCCATAAGGTGTTGAACACCTTTGCTGACAGGATGGGGTGATAGACATCCTTCCACAATTCCTTAAGGTCAAATCTCACGGAGGGAGGGAGGAGCTCAAGGAGTCTTGGGCGGATGGGAGGACGATCTTGGGGGTTGAGGCGAGTTGCGACAACTTGTCCATTGTGCACAATTGCATGGCGATGGGGGCTGAGGCCAGGGCCTTCCCTTCTGTATGGGAAGGCATGGTGGATCCGCGCGCCTACTCGTTTCAGGGCAAGGAGAGCCTGGTTTCAGTAGGGGGATGAGGATGGTTTTAGGCGATGGCCTGGGTGGTTTGTGAGCCACTCCCCTAATGAGGTCATAGATGCTCTAGGAAGACCCAGAGCTGCTGACACTGACTGGCGGAGGGCGGGCGCCCATTGGGGCATGGGGGTCGCGTCCCAGCAGACAATCGGCCATAGGAACTTCAGGAAGATTGTGGTGGCGTGGGATCGCGTGTCCAGAAGCCCTAGGCCCCCTTCATTGCAGGGTCAGTAAATGGTTGAGAGGGCCATTGGTGGATGGTTTGAGCCCCAGATCCAACAGCGGAGGAGTACATTGAGCCGCGTATAAAAGGCATCTGTGAATGGGCAGACGTGCGCTAGGAACCAGACTTTGGAGAGGAGGAACACATTGGCCATCAGAGCTCGACCCTGGGGGGTGATGTGCCGCCGGTTCCAGCTGGCAATCCTGGAGTTAACTGCTGCAAGGAGCAAGTCCTCATTGTCTTTTAGCGCAACTCCTTGTTGGTTGGTGAGAACGCCCAGGTGACGGAAGGTACCGCGCTCTGGTTCAATACCAAATGGTGGGGGGAAGGTGGGGGAGCCGACCTGTACAACTGTTGCCTTGGAGGTGTTGACCATGGCGTTGGACGCCTTGGTGTACCTCTCAATGGTCACAGCAGCGAGGGCAACATCCCCAGGGCAGCCAAATGCAATGGCAGTGTCATCTGCAAATGCCATGGTGCGTGTGGGGGCTTTACCTGGGACTAGAATCCCTGTTAGCTTGTCCTGTAAGGAGGCCAAGAGGGGGTCAAGGGTGATGTTAAAAAGGATAGGGCTCAGGGGGTCCCCTTGCCGGAGACCTTGTCCAACTGGTACTGTCACTGTAAAACCCATTGGCGCCAGGACTCTGGTGTGAAGCTGGTCATAGAGCGCTGATATCCAGCGCCTAGCTGCGGGTGGGAGATGGAAGCGGGCCAGAGAAGCATCAATATACTTCCAGGCTACCCGATCATATGCTTTCTCCATATCCAGGAGAGCCACAAAGCCATTCACCTTACGAGAGTTAGCAGTCAAAGTCACGTGAAGGTCATTATAGTTGTCCCATAACGACCTCCCCGGAATAAAACCGTGCTGGGATGGGGAGAGGCGAGGTGACACCCATTTGGTGATGCGATTGGCCAGAAGTTTCGTGAAGAGCTTGTGGTCTGTGTTGATCAACGCTATGGGGCGCCAGTTCGCCAGGTTCTCACGGTCTGACTTCTTGTGAATGAGGGTCGTGATTGAGCCTCTGGAGTCGGGGAGGACCTCGCCATTTACCAAGACTGCAGCGAAGAGGTCGCGGAGGGTTCTGGCTATCACTGCAGGTTCCAGAAGGTACACCTCAAAGGGTATTCCGTCTGGGCCTGGGGCTCTAAGCCGTGGGGATTTCAGAAGAGTTTCCATCACCTCCTGGATGGAAATAGGCGCCAGTAGAGCCTCATCAGCCCGTGGGTCAATGGGCGGCTCTGGAGCCCGCCACAGGAAGTCTTGGATGTCCGATGGGTCCACCTGGGTGGCATTGAAGAGGCTGGAGTAGAAGCGGTGTAGTTCCTGCGTGATTTCCTCCTTATCTGAAGTGGTTGTAGTGCCAATCTTCAGTGCAGTAATATCCTGCGCTGTTGACCGGGCTTTCTGTTTCTGATAGAAAAAGCGGGTGGGGCGTTCCCATTGAGCATAGTAACGAGATGTTGTAAAGTTTGCTGCCCGTTCTTCCTGCAGTGTGAGCTCCAAGCGGAGTGCTTCCTGCGCCGCTTCCCAGTCTTCCAACCATCTGGGAGAGGGCGAAGGCTAGCAGTTTCTCTCTAGATGTCTGATTCTGGCTTCCGCCCTTTTGACTCTGGCGCGAGCTGCAGTCATCTGGGCTTTGCACAGTTGTAAGCAACGCGGGTGATGCCCTCTTTGGTCACCGCCCATCTAGCCTTGTGGTCAAGCAGGTGGGGTGGGGGAGGTGAGAGTCTCCCGGATGGTCATAGACAGCTTCTCCTTAGTGAAGGGGTTGTTGAGAAGAGATGGGGCAACCCTAGGCCAGAACCTACGCGACGGTCTAAGTGTGGTGGTGAGGACAATGGTGAGTGACCTGTGATCACTCAGATGGTTGTCACGGGAGATGGGAGAGGAGACGCGGCCAATTAGCAGGGGGCCAATCAGTGCCATATCTATGCGTGACGCTGACTGGAAAGCTCCTCCATCATACTGGATCCTAGTAATGCAACCTAGGCCAGACGCGGAGGGTGAAAGCGCATCTATAAAGCCGCTCAGGCGAAGGAAATCCTGGAGGCGACTTGATCCAGGGTGTTCCTTTGCTGCAGGGGGTAAGAGTCATGGACGCAACTTATGGTTGTGTTGAAATCTCCTAAGAGGACTGTATTCCGTGGGAGATTGAGTTGGAGGAGCTCTTCCAAGAGCCGATTTTGCTCCTGACCTGCATTAGGCAGGTAGATGCTTGCAGCGAAGAAGGAGAAGTCAGGAGTGGTGAGTTTGGCCAGTATGAGGCAGCCACCTAGATATTGTGAAAAAGAATGGGTTTTAACCCGGGGATTCAAAACAATAAGGGCGGCATGGTTTGTCCAGAAGGAGTTGCCTCCAAACTGTTCATTCCATGCAGATTGTTCATGGGGGAGGATATGGGGCTCCCGGACAACAGCGATGTCAATTATTGCTGACCTGAAGTTTTGGAGAAGGCGGGCTCTCCGCTTTAAGTCCCGCAACCCATTTGCGTTGATGGATTACAGGGCCAGGGTGCTGCCATGGGGACTCATAGCTGTTCCCCTCCATGTCCTGGGGGGTTGCCAGCGCTTAAACCTGCTGCTGTGAGGCGGCTAGTTTTGAGTCCTTTAGCTTGACTATTAGCTGCAATCCGTGAGGAGCGTCGAGGGTTCTGAGGGGAAGGAGAGGGTGGGGGGCGGAGGACCCAGTAAGCCAGCCTAAGATGCTGCCCCCGCTCCGTTGCAGGGGAAGGACCTGAGGTTGCTCAATGGTGACCTCCGCGGTGTCCCCATTTGATGAGTCTGAGTCCATATTCACTTCCTCCAACACTGCAAAGGATCTGCGCGAAATGGACTGTGGGGTTGGGGTAGGACTCTTTAAGGTAGCACTTCTACCGCAGGCCGCGGGTTGCCAGTCCATGCTGGTGGGCATAGCTCCATTGGGAGCTGAGGGTTGATGCGATAAATCGCTGGTGGAGGTTGTTGGGGGTGCCGCGGAGCCCTGAGTGGGGGTGGCTGACGAGGGGCACCCTGTGGGAGATGCCTTGCGCTTGGTGAGAGAGGGAGTTGACTCTGGGAGATTGGAGGGAGTGCCCATTGGAAGGGGGGCATGAGCGCGAAGGTATCCCATACCAATAGTGGGGTTAGCTGTTTCAACTTCTAGGCGTAAGGCCTCAGGGACAGGTCTTGAACGGGAACCCATTGTGTGGGTTGTGGAATTGCTGCTGCAGCCACGTGGGATCGTTTTTGGCCTGGTTTAGGCCCCTGGATGGTGGCTAAGAGGGCTTGTTTTCGAGCTGTGCAGCCACTATACAAGTGTCCAAGGGCGTTACACCATGAACACCGGGGGCGCGCCTGATCAGGGTCGACAAAAAAGAGCTCAGGGCATGCCCCAACTACCTCCACACGAGGAATAACCTCAATGTTGCGGGAAACAGTGGGGGAGGGGATGAATGACGCCCTAGCAGTGCGAGCTCTTTGAGTGGGAGCATAGTAAGAGGGGACGCTAAAGTCCACTGAAAGAACAGACCCAAACTCCATTAAACAACGATGGAGCGCCAGTTTAAGAGACTCAGGATTAACAGTCGTTGGTAGGTTGGAAAAAGTAACCCATGAAATTTTCTCCAGGTGAGAGCGTGTGCGGGAGATGCGAAGAGATCCGCGTGGAATAATGACCTGGAGGGTGGCAGCATGGTCAGCAAGGGCAGCTTCAGTGAAGCCCACATCGATGTAGTGGCCCTCCACTGATTCATGGATGGTGGTGTTAATTGGGAATGTCTCCGCAATCGCTGCAAAGTATGAGAAGTAATCCTCTGTATAGAATTCAACAGGGTTATGCCCATAATAAAGGCGAATTGCGTGGGAGAGGGTTGAGCGAGGTAGAGCTTTTTGCGCTCTAGTTTCGGCCCATTTCTTCTTAACATCAGCAATAAACGCCACTTCACGGGGATCAGCTTTGGGTAGCGTTGGTGCCAGAGGTTTTTGCCACGCCCCAGTGGCTCCTTTGGTACGTTTGTGTTTGCTTTGGGCTGCAATTGTGGGTTGAGTGTGAGCTGGTGGTTTGGATAAGTTTGCAGAGTTCCCTTGTTGCTGGAATGTTACAGCAGTTGCTGGCGTTATATTAAATTGAGGGGCGGTTTTTTGGGCCTCTCTAAATTGGGGAGGCCCATCCAGATTGGAATTAACTCCAGCCAGTTGGGAGGAGGGAGATGTTTCATCACCATCCCAATCTATTTGGGTAAATTCAGCCCGAGTATTTGCTGTGATTTCGTGGGCAAAACTCATTGGCTGATTGGTGAATTGGTCATTTTCAGCATATTGAGATAAAGTGCCGACTTGAGAAGTGCCAATTACGGGGTTTAAATGGGATGGGTGAGATTGGAACTGATGTGAAGTTCCAAAATCCGAACCATTTGAATCCTCATTGGGAAGAGTAGATTGTCCCAATTTGGTGCTTAGTGAACCAGAATGTGCAGCTAATCCAACCTTACATCCGAGGGTTTGGGGGCCAGGTGATTGTTGGGCCTCACTAAATTGGGGAGTCCCATCCAGATTGGAATTAACTCCAGCTAATTGGGAGGAGGGCGATGTTTCATCACCATCCCAATCTATTTGTGTAAATTCAGCCCGAGTATTTGCTGTGATTTCATGTGCAAAACTCATTGGCTGATTGGTGAATTGGTTGTTTTCAGCATATTGCGATAAAGTGCCGACTTGAGAAGTGCCAATTACGGGGTTTAAATGGGACGGGTGAGATTGGAACTGGTGTGAAGTTACAAAATCCGAACCATTTGAATCCTCATTGGGAAGAGTAGATTGTCCCAATTTGGTGCTTAGTGAACCAGAATGAGCGGCTAATCCAACCTTACATCTGAGGATTTGGGGGCCAGGTAGCTGGGTATCGCCCCTCATGGAGGGAGCCAGAAACACGGCGTCAGCAATAATAGATGGGGCTGAATTAGCTGACACAATGGGGGAGGTGAATGCCTGGATGGGCTGAGTTGCATTCGACTGAGCAGACACCATTAAAACAGCGTGAGTGATGGCCTCCTTGGTTGGAGGGGGCCCAGCGGGTTGGTGGGAGGCAGCGCATATAGAGTTGTTAGGCGTGCAGGTTGCAGAAGTGCGATCAGGTGAACTGGCGCTAGTTGGAGTAGCTCCAGGTTGAGGGGTGGTGCCTGCTTTCATGGCTGCTGCTTGAGAGCGGGTGATTCTGGTTGACCCTGAGGTGGGTAACCGAGGGTTGCTTCGTTTGAGGGTGGTGCTGGCTCGTTTGGCATAGCCTGCGGGTTCTTTTGCGGGGTTTCACGCCATATTTGCTAATAGTTTTCGTAAATCTCTTTAGTGGAGCTAAATTTCAGGCAGAATTGATTTTTGAAAAGCGATGCTTAGCAGAAAGAGATACCTCTAGTGGCCATAATTATAATGCTGCTGCCTACCCTCATCAAATGGGGTTACCAAGCAGTGGCCTTTTGGGGATATCCCGCTGGTGGACGCCCTCTGGCGTCACGACGTCCCAGTATTCTTGAGAATTATGAATCTTCAAAGGTTGAGCTTCCATTACCTCGCCACTCACTCCATGACCAGTGGTACTTCCGCACTTCTTGGCTCTCCGTGGCTCTCAAGAAATTAACCTTGGTGGAATTTGTTACCACCCTGGTGGCTACAATTTGTCATTAATTGTATGGTGGTTATGATGGTCACTAGCTGAAAATACCTATATGCTTCTCTACTCGCCCGCTATTAAGTCATGTGAATGGAAGTGACCCTGAAGTTCTATGTTGTCTTCTGGGAGCTCACGCACCTCAACTGGCAAGCCAGTCAAAATTTTATATGCTGTTTCTGTGATAAATTCGTGCTACTTACAACATGCAATAAATCATATACTACAAATTCTTATTCTAAGTTGCATGATTATTTATCTTGATGATACTACTATTTTTTAAACTTTCAATGACCATTTAACCATCCAAAAGAAGTCTTTTAACAGTTATAAAACTCTGAAATTGAATTGAACCCCTCAAAATATACTTTAAGCAAAGTTAACTTAATTTTGCTAAGACATGCTATGTACCAAGGAGCGATACAACTTTTACAAGGTAAGGTTGAAGCTGTATCCAAAATGCCTGAACATATAAACACTAAAATACAGGTTTTAAAGGAATAATTGAATACTATCATCAATTCATACCAAATTTTGCTCAAGTTTAATGAGCCACTCATACAACTATTAACCAAAAAATACTCCTTTCCATTGGGGTTCAGAACAAGAAGTAGCTTTTGCGACTTTAAAGAAAGTATTACAAGAGCGACCTATCCTACGCCACCCAGATTATAAACTCTTTTATATTATTCCCTGATGCCTCTAATTATGCTTTTGGGGCTATTCTTGCTAAATCAATTGAAAATAGCATAGATCACCCTGTCTCAACTTAAGTAAAATGCTCTTATAGCAGAAAGCAACAATAGTGAAACTGAAAAGGAATGCCATACACTACTACTTGCATTAAAACAATAACGCCCTTTTCTATACTAAACTACATTTATTTTTGTCTTTGACCACGCCTCCTTGAAGTGGTTACAAAACATAAAGGCTCCCACCAGAAGATTGGCTCATTGGGCACTAAAGCCCCAGTATTATTATGTCATAGCTAGTGACATAAGTCCTGATGTTGAACTCCCACTAAAGCAAAATCAAACAAGCCCTAGGAGCTAAGGAAAGACCCCTAAAGGTAACTGATGACCTCTCCAAGGTCATTGGCTAGAAATAGGTTCTGGCCTTTACAGACATAGCTAAGGAAAACAGCTCGCCAGAGGCAGAAAATCTGGAGGAAATCGACTTAAAATCTGGAAAATAACGTGTTGTGAAGTTACAAATTTGGTTACATTGAAAGACAAAAATTTTATAACTTTAACTGGGCTTTGTTATTCTTTAAAAAACATCTCAAATCTCCTTTTGAGTTTTTGCCTAAGCTGAGAAAGGCTTCACTTTTTTCAGATAAAAAAGTTAAATTTAATAAAGTTTAGTGATTATTTTTACAAGTTTTCCCATACGTTTCTGTTAATTTTTATAAAGTATACCCCTGTTGGAACCATCGCAATGATTGGAGTCCTTTTCCCGCTCTGGTCTAACTCTCAAGTTGGGCGCAAACCTACTTCTCATGCCACGGTCTATTCCACCAACTCTGCTCCATCTTAGTTCGCCGCATTTCGCCGCAATTTTATGCTATCTTCCCCCAGCTCTCAGGGACTCATGTTCCTGATAATTGTCTTCAGTTTGGTATGCGTCTTATACACCAAATTTTATGTAAACATATACTTTTATCGCCAGGAGGTTGCTTTCTTTTGCTGGGTCACTTTGCCTTGTTGTTAAATATTTTTCTGGTGATTTTCCTTCTGCGACCTCATGCGCTCCAGTTTTCTTAACATTATCTGAGAAAAACCTCGATTTTTTTGTGAGTTTCTTCTCCTATTGGGCGGCTAGAGTTAGTTCAGCCCTCTAAGAGTTGACCCTTTTAAAGAAGTTTAATGGCTGGTACTGTTGTATCCCTTCTGTCCTTGGCTGTTAACTTCTAAAAAAGTGTGTGAAGGTTTTCAGCTCCCCTCACTCAAGAAGATCATACAGTAAGCAGTACCTGCCACTAAAAGCCCATCTTACACCATTTACAGAAAAAGTTAAAAAGGAGATCTTCACCACGTTATCCAGCCTTAGGCCCGACGGAAGCACACAAGGCAGGAATTTAGTTGGTGTCCTACTTTTCTCAGCTGTGGCTTTGTGAGTTTTCAGATATAGCTCACCAATGGATACTCTCATCTGGTGAGTAAAATAGATCATACTGGAATCTCTTACAGCATTGAAAAGCTTTGTCAAGCCCCGCAAGTTTCTTCCTGCTATCTTTGAGTGCCATAATACCTTTGTCCATTTGGCCTAAGGAGACCTCACCATGGAACAGTACTCGCTCCTGTTCTAAGAGAAGGCATCATGGATGAAATCTCTTGAACAGTTGAAAATAGCTCTCCTCCACTTGCCCCTAGATAACACTGATGCTTCCCTTGGTATATGGGATAACCCTACCTTTTCCTTATCTGGTATGTGCTCCAACCTTGCGCTCCTGTTGTCCAACAGCCTCTGTTCTGCCAAGCTAAATGTACTGTGGAACTTCAGTCCCTAGATCTTGCAACACCATCTCTGTGATACCCATCAGATTTTGATCCCATAGTGACATATCCAGCTGAGGCGCTAGCTTTTTTGGACACCTCTAATCTGACCATAGAATATCCTCCTTCTGTACTCTCCCAGTACCCCATAGAACCAACAGTGAGCTCGCTGGAAGGTGAGAATGAAACCTCCTTCATAGGTGTGGGCCTCCTCACTACTAGGCTGGCACCGTTGCACTCCATGGGATACCCTCGATTTAGTTCTTAAAAGTAGAGTGATTAATAAGTCTAACCCATTTAATTCAAAGCATTCACTTTCTATACCCACAACCCTCAGTTGCCGTTTTAGAGCCTATGCTTCCTGTTCTAATTTGGCGGAATCGTTGAGAATGCTGTAAGGGATTTTGCACAGGGTTTGGCAACACTGAGCAATAGGACCAATGATATGATAATCATGGCCCTTGATAACAACAGAATAAATTTAATTTAATAAATATGGGGCACTTGCTCCCACTACACTTTTTTATTTAATATATTAACACAACGGTTCCTCCTGTTCCGCTCACTCTATCCTATTAACAACCTTCTTTCTCTTAATTGCCCATCTCGCTTATATACAGCAGCTTCAGATGATATTGCTCGCATAGCTTGGACTATTCTGTTCTGCCAGTTCCCCTTGATTTTGGCTTGTTATTATTTAGTTCCCTATCGCCCTAATTGTAGGCTATTTTATTCGTATTTGTTGAATGTCAGCATCGCCTTATTGCCTCATTTAAAGGCGATCCAATAATAACCCCGTCATATCCCAATATGAATCATCTCAAGGCACTCAAATAATCATAGCTGATATCATTTCGGCAGATTTTTCCCAATCCGCCCTAACTGTCCCAAGATTATTGTCTAGTCATATTGGAATCGTGACACCTCCTATCCAACCTGTCATCCCAGTTGGCCCAGTTGAACAACTTTTCTCAATTACTCCAGAGTCACCTTTTCAGGCGAACACTATTTAGAAATGGGTAGATAATTATGAAAAGATGATCGAAGACGAGCTCTCCTTGGATGACCCCACCAAAAACTTGGCTTTCTGACTGGTGTAATTTTGGCCATAAGGATCTCCCTCCCTTTGGGACCATCTAGTACTAAAAAAAAAGGATCTCCCTTCCGCTGAACATAGAGCATTTAGCTACTCTACTTCATTAAAATCCCCTGGGAAACTCACTGGCAATGTGAAATCATACTCTGTTGAATTCTCAGGGGACACTCTATATTATACTCCGACCTCTGGGCTTGAAGCCACCCTGTCCTCCCTTGGCTCCATATAAAATAAATCCCCCTATGCGTACTTAATATTCATGGCTGCCTTTTACACCGCATGGAAGAATTTCCAATCGCTCAATTTTGTGGACACTGGCGCTACTGAAAACTACATCTGCCAAGAGCTGTCAAGGGTCTGGACCTATCCCTGAGTGTGGGTCAGTTTGTGAAAGGTGGCGCGTCTCAAACCATTCTGGGTTATCGCATGTCAACACCTTTTCCTTTTGTCACAGGCGATGGTTACTTTGTGGAGAGCTTCTCCTCGATAAGAAACCTTCTATACTCCGTTATTCTGGGTGTTGACTGGTTGCAAGGGTTTGAAGTTTTCACCAACCTCTTATACTCTACTATTCATGCAAAGTTCCCTGGAGGAGTCATGGTTACCATCCCTTGCCTGGATGAGAGCACAATGTCGCTCCCTAGAAGCTGGGGCCCCTCTCCTAAAGGTGTGCCTAGCCTCTATTCAACTGACTGACAAATGACCCTTGCACTTATCTTGCCTAGTTTCATTTGCGGATATGCTGACCCTTTTGGATCCCTCTAAGGCCCGCCCACTCCCTGTGAACACCAATTTGACTTTGAATTTAAAGTGACCGTGGATCTCATCAAGATATTCTCTCCAATTTTTCCTTTGTCCTTAAGGAAATAGGCTGCCTTGGATATTCAGGCTAACGGCATGCTCTCTAAGGGCCAAATATTTAAGAAATCCTCTCAGGTGTTCTCCCCCTCCTGTTTTTAGAGAGTTCTTATATCTACTTCAAACTGCGTTGATTATGGAAATCTGAACAACGTGACAGTGCCTGAACCCCACCCGCTTCCCCTGGAGCAACATATTGTTGCTACGTGAAGAAGGCTAGGGTGTTCAACAAGTTGAATTGCTTTAATGTCTTAAACCAGATCCGCATTAAATAAGGCCAGGAGTGGTTGACCGCTTTTTATACTCAGAAAGTCATCTACCAGTTTATAGTCATGCCGCTTGGCTTGAAGAATGCCCACACCTGCTTTCAGAGGTTCATTTACGCTGTCTTGAAAGACCTTATGGGAACCTATGTGATCGCATATAAGGATGACATACTGGTCTTTGACACAGATTTAGAATCCCAATCCCGCCACCTTGTATCCATCATGTAGCAACTTGCTCAGGCGAACTTTTCTATTAAGACAAGCAAATGCAAGTTTTTCCAATCCAAGGTTGAGTTCTTAGGAAACATTATCTTCTCCCATGGCCACATGTTTTCCCCAGATAAGGAAGCAGCCTTCTGCGATTGGGATACTCCCTCATATTTCACAGAGTTACGCAGCTTCCTTGGGACGTATAATTTCCTCAATAAGTTCACCCCCAAGCTCTCAAAAGCTGCCGCCCCTCTCTACACCGCATCAGGGAAGAAGATACTCAGTTGAACCACAAAATGCAGTGCTGCGTTTTCTGCCGTTAAGTCCATACTATTGTCCATCCCGGTGTTGGTATATGCAGAACCCAGTTGCCCCTTTATTGTCGCCACTGACGCTTCCAACTCTGCGTTGGGAGCTGCTATGCTTCAAGAGGGGGAGGATGGAGTGGAACGGCCTGTTGCTTACTCTTCTAAGAATATTACCCTGGCGCAGCTAAACCATGTTATTTATGATAAGGAATTTCTTGCTGATATTGAGGCGGTACAACACTGGCTCCACCATCTCCATGGATTCTAGTGGCCCTTTACTGTCTGCACTGACCACAAGGCGCTGATGTACTACCGCGCCCCCAGAAGCTATCCCCTCACCAGTCCCAGTGATTGAAAATCCTGTCAATGTTCAATTTCCGGTATGACTTCATTAAGGGTACGCAAAACTTGTTACCAGATGCTCTATCACAGAATCCTGCCTTTGCTCCTGACCCAGCACTAGTTGACGCTCACAATACCCAGGTGCTGATTAAGCTGGAACAGATGAAGGAGAGTCCACTAGCCAGCCCCCTTTTCATTGCTTATGATAAAACCTTTGGAAGAGGATAATGACACCCCTGCTCGCGTTGGGTTTCCCAACCCCTGTCAGCTGACTATGACAAGATTAAGCAGGCTTGCCATAAAATTGTGAGCCCCTGGACAAAGGTTACTGGTTACTTGATGGGCCTTTCTCCATCAAGGCATGTGATCGGTACCACTTAGACCCCTGAGAGAGGAAGTGATCTGCAAAGTTCATGGCCCTTTAACTTCTGGCCATACTGGCAAGTAAAAGACATTTGAGTTAGTCCGCCGCTCCCACAGTTGGAAAGTGTAAGTAGAGTGTCTATAACTCTCCTGTTGCCAGCGTGGTAATGCACAGTGCACAAGGCCAATGCCAGGGAACTAGCCATTAGTACAAGTGTTATTAGAGCCCAGAAGAGGGTACTGGAGCAATAACAACTTAGGCGTATAAGTGTGATTATCATAATAAATTAACCCACCAGAAGCGACGTGGTGCACAATGAGGAAGGGGTTAAGCGACCCAGGTTGGAGGGAACCTGGGCGAAACAACGGTGCACTAGAGGATAGCTTGATCATATTAGTAATGGCAATGTTAACAGAGCGCGAGACCTCCTCGAAGAGGTTTGCACACAGGAGTGTTTGAAATATCATAAAAATAAAACGTAAAATGGAAAAATGGTTATTTAAGAAAGTTGACCAACAAGGAATGTTGGTCACGAAAACATATTTAAAGTGAGTCAGGGTAAACAGGGTTCTACGGAAGTGTGCCCAAGCCTTGACTCTCAAAATAGACAAACGCTTCTGTCCATTTTAGTAAAATACACCAAAAGTGCCTTCACTCGAGTGATTGATTGAAGCTGTATTCTACCCTAGCACATTATTTCATAACTTGAACAGGATTTGAACCCTTGTTCTCCAATTAGCCAAATTGAACTGTCTTTGTTTGTTATGTAGATCATTCATTTCAGTGCCTGGGCCGCGATAAGGGCTGGGCGTTTTGCACCCCATTAGTACCAACCTGGGCATGTTTTGCTTGCACCCAGCGTTAATCTAAGGTGTGTTTCAGGTCAGGAAGAGCCTGAAGTTTCACCTTCTGTGCCTCCTGCTACCCAGCCTTATCTTTGGCGTTGGTTCCCACTATTAAATCATCCACCATGACAATACCCTCTCCTCCTTCCTGGGCTCCACCCCCCCTTCAGGGGCGTTTGCTAAGGAGAAGTTCTTATGTGCGGGTGGCAACTTCATAGCAGCAACAGCTGGCTTAGGCTTAGATCCTGCAGCCTCAAGGAAATGATTATGGAATGATTTGATCAGGTCTTGGGCATGTACACAGTCCCATTCCAGCACCCAACTATTCTTGGCTGCATCAAACCCCTTCCAGGATACCAGGTAGTCGAAAATTGCTTAACCTGGCGGGAGGCTACTATTTCCTTCACTTCCCATTCTGGCGCCCCATCCATGAGATAAGCCTCGGGAGTCACAGGTGGGGGCCCTCAAACAACATCAATTTGCTCTTATAAAAGATGGAGAAGATCTGGAACACGGAGGGAAAATCAACTGGTATGAGGCATGACCCACCTTTCTAACTACAAGGTAAGGACCAATCCTCTTTGGACCCAGTTTTTTGCATGGATGCTAGATAGGGATGTTGCGAGCATCAAGCATCACGAGATCCCCTTCCTTGTACGCTGGACCCACTCGGTGCTTTCCATTGGCATTCTACTTATAAACTATCATAGCCGCCATAAACTTGTGGACACCCCCTGGTGGACCTTCTTGATGGTCTTAGCAAAGTCCACCACCGCTTCCACTTTGGAACCACAGCTGGGCTCCATGTTAAAAGCAGGGTTAAAGCCATGGTTGGCGAAAAAGGGTGAAAAACTGATCAACAAATTAAAGTGTTGTTGTAGCTAAACTGGGCCATGGGAAGATGAGGAACCCAATCTCAATGATCTGCTGCGGTGTAACAACGCAGAAATTGTTCCAAGCACTGGTTCACTCACTCGGTCTGCCCATCTGATTGGGGGTGATAGGCAGTTGAACTGCAAGGGCGAATCTGAAGAGTTTTACATAACACTTCCCAGAAGACAGGGGTGAACTGGGGACCCTGGTCACTAATGATTTCTTGAGGGACCCCATGAAGCGCAAATACATGTGTGACAAAAAGCCTGGCATTTTAGCAGCGGTTATGGTAGTTCTGCAGGGAATAAAGTGGGCGAACTTTGTAAAGCGGTCCACCACCACCATGATGGCATTGTAACCATCCAAAATGGGTAATTCCACAATGAAACTCACTGATAGGGAGGTCCATGGCCCTTCCACCTTTTGGACTGGTACCAATAATCCTGCTAAAGGTTGCCAATTGGGTTTCATTTGATTGCAGATCAGGCACTCTTTACAGTACCGCCCCACCTGAGCAGGAACGCCCTTCCAAATGTAAGTGCGTCGTATCAACTCCAAGGTCTTTGCTTTCACAGGGTGACCAATGGTGATTCCATCATGATGGTCCTGTATGATTTCCAATCGCAGTGGTCCATCAGGAACCCATAGGCGCCCTTAAACCACACCATCTAATCCTAACGTGATAGCCCCTGGAGAGATCCTCTTGATTCAACTCGCACTTAGCAAGTAACATAGTATATTTGGCTGCTAGTGGCTGAGAAAGGACTACCTTCCTGAACATACTATATTCCTCCACGTTTTCCAGAGGTGCAAGCGCTAACTCGTTGGCCTGAGGAGAGGGAAATTGCGACAAAATTTTACTTGGAGGAATCATATCCTGTGTGTTGTGCACTTCTACCTCCTTGGGATCAGGTGCTAAAGTGGGTTGCGGCTCAAAGCATCCGCCAAACCATTATCCTTGCCCTTGGTGAACTCATATGTGAATTCAAATTGGGCAAGGGTCTCATGCCAACGGGTCTGCCATGGGGTTAGGACATGAGGGGCACAGTAGTACAGAAAGGCACTGTGATCTGTACATATGCGGAATGGTTGGGTAGAGCTATGCAGGTGGTGATGCCAATATGTCAGCGCCTCCACCACTGCTAGTAACTCCTTGTCATAAACGGCGTAATTCAACTCCAGCAGAGACATTTTCCTAGAAAAATATCCCACCGGATGCTCTACTCCATCTTCACCTACTTGTAACAAGGAAGCCGCTTTGGCGAAGTTGGAGGCATCCATAGACACAATAAACTCTTTGGAAGGGTCAACATGGCGAAGGACAGACGTGGACAACAGGGTGCACTTCACTGCTTGGAAAGCATCCTCCAAAACGGAGGACCACTGAAGCACCTTTTCACCGCTAGCCTTATATAAGGGAGCCGCCACCTCAGAAAGATTTGGTGTGAACTTATTGAGGAACGTACATGTCCACAAAAAGCTTCTCAATTCCTTGATGGAGGTGGGGGTGGGCCACTCATGAATCGCCTTCTCCTTGTCTGGAGGTATCATGTGTCCTTGGTCAAACACGAAGTTGCCCAGAAAAGTAACCTGGGACTTGAAAACCTCACACTTGCTTATCTTCAGTATAAGGCTGGCTGCCTTTAACCTCTCCACCACTTGCCGAAGGTGGACTGCATAGGACTCATAATTGGGGGAAAACACCAGAATTTCTTCCATGTAGTCAACCGTGCATACCCCTAACAAGTCCGCCAACGCTGCATCAATGCGGCGTTGAAGGATAGCAGGGGCATTCTTAAGCCCAAAGGACATGACCCAAAAACTGTGAGATCCCTTTTCTGGTACAGAATGTGGGTAACACTCTTGTCCCTTATTAATCCGGATCTGATTGAACGCATTGAGGCAATCCATCTTGAAGAAGACCTTCGCCTTCTCCATATAGCGTGTAATCTGTGAATCCAAAGGAATGAGATGGAGGTCTGGTACAGTAACATTATTAAGGTTCTCATAGTCTACAAAGGGGCATAGAGTACCATCATCCTTCTCAACAAAGATAAGTGGGGAGCAAACAGGGGAGGTACGCTGAAAAATGGCACCTTTAGCTAACTGATCCTTCACCCACACATCCAGCGCCTCTTCCTCCCGCACAGTCAATGGGTAAATGGAGGAAGCTATAAACACCAGATCCACAGTGAGCTTGAAGTCACAATCAAATTCAGAGTGCTCAAGTATTGTGTTAGCGGATGCTGCATCAAAAGAAGATTCCAACCCCTCCAAACAGGATTTTAGGGAATCTCCACAGAGGGCTTCAGCAAAGGGGCAAGCTTAAAGGTGGGAATATTGGGCCAATGTGGTAATTCACCTTGGTCATTATTCTCCAACAAAGGAACAATCAACACGTGACCTTTGGACAAAGACAAGGATAGAGTGTTTTCTTTCAAATTAGTCCTGACGTCAAACTTTCTCCACCACTCTACACCCAAAATAATGGGGAACAGGAGTTTTCTGATAGCTTAAAAATGGTCAGACAGAAGATAGGCGCCCACCTAGTAGTTTACTAACCTCATGACGTTCAGTGTAGGGATACCTTGAGAAGCCCCACCCCTAACCAACCACCTGGTGAGTAATTAAAATCAAGGTATTCAGCAAGGTCGTGGTCAATAAAATTGTTAGAGGCACCGGTATCCACTAAAATGGTAGTGGTGAATTTCCCCAAAGGGGATGTGAGAGTAGCATTCAATTAGAAGTATCCATAATGGGATCTATTCAAAGCAGAAAATGCCACTACCTCTCCTGAAAATTCTTCCTCTGGCGTGAGCAAGCCTTCAGGGTATGTTTTGGAATATAGAATGGGGAGGAATATTGGGCCACTCTTACTACTGAAGCCACATATCCCACCACACCTTCTGCAGGTGCATATACATTAATTTATTTAAAAAGAAGTTACTCTTCCACTTCCTGAGCGCCCCAGATCATGGTAGGAGTCAAACATGGGTTCTCAGGGGTAATCTGATATACAGAGATAGGGTCCTCATTCAGGCCATATGAGCTGATAAACGGTTCAGAGTTAAAGACAAGGTTTTCGTTATAAAACGCATTTTTGGACGCAAATGACCCTATCCCTCGAACAGCAGTGGAATGCCCAACATTATTCATGGCCAACACCCCCAGGCCCATCTGTGCCAATTCTGCCAGCATCAGCTGAATGTGCGGGCGAAGGAAAATTTGTTTGCTTAATTTGAAATTAATAATTTTGGCAGAAATTCAGGGAAATATGACTTTTTGACCTCAAAGCATCCGTATCCACCAAGTACAATCACAAAGGGTGGATACTTTCCAGCTGGAGGCAACCATAATAATACTGAGTTGCTCCAACCTTTGGGAAAAAGAGGAAACAGTAGTGAAGCTAACGACAGCCAAAGCCCACAGCCAGCGCCCACCATTTCCACTTTGGAAAAGTTCCACACAGAAAAAGTTCGTGCACATAAATTCAAGGAATTGGTCAACTAATGTAAGGATAGTGTCTATAGCTCTCCTGTTGCCAGCGTGGTAGTGCACAGTGCACAAGGCCAATGCCAGGGAACTAGCCATTAGTATGAAAGTTATTTGATACCAGCAGAGGGTGCTGGAGCAATAACAACTTAGGCATATATGTGTGATTTTCATAAAAAATAACCCACCAGAAGCGACGCGGTGCATAATGAGGAAGGGGTTAAGCGACCCAGGTTGGAGGGAACCTGGGAAAACCAACGGTGTGCTAGGGGATAGCTTGATCATATTAGTAATGGCAATGTTAGCAGAGCGCGAGACCTCCTCGAAGAGGTTTGCAAACAGGAGTGTTTGAAATATCATAAAAATAAAAATGGGAAATGGGGAAATGTTTATTTGGGAAAGTTGACCAACAGGGAATGTTGGTCGCAAAAACATAAATAAAGTGGGTCAGGGTAATTAGGGTTCTGCGGAAGCGTGCCCAAGCCTTGACTCTCAAATAGACAAACGCTTCTGTCCATTTTAGTAAAATACACCAAAAGTGCCTTCACTCAAGTGATCAATTGAAGCTGTATTGTACCCAAGCACATGATTTTGTAACTTAAACAGGATTTGAACCCTTGTTCTCCAATTAACCGAATTGAACCGTCCTTGTTCATTATGCAGATTGTTCATTCCAGTGCCTGGGCTGAAATAAGGGGCTGGGCGTTTTGCACATGATTAGTACCAACCTGGGCATGTTTTGCTTGCACCCAGCGTTGGTCTAAGGTGTGTTTCAGGTCAGGAAGAGCCTGAAGTTTCACCTTCTGGGCCTCCTGTCACCCATCCTTATCTTTTTCGTTGGTTTCCGCTATTAAGTCATCCAATCATGACAGAAAGGTATTGCTTAAGATGTGGTAAAATCCACAAAGTCCTGCTTGACGTATATCCGTTCAAAACCTAGTCGCCTGAAGAGCATTGGACTGCTTGTCCCCCTTCAAGCTGCAGAGGGTCCATGGACATCAGTTTTATAAAATTTATTGTGAAACTCCCCTTGCCCCAGGATTATGATTCAATATTGTTGTAGTGGACCGTTTTTCCATGATGGCCCATTTCATCCCTGAAATACCAATATCACATCAGCTGAGACAGCCCTCCTCTTTGAAAACCACATCTTTTGTCTACACGGCCTTCCCAAGGAGATTATCAGAGATTGCGTCCTGCAATTCATTACCAAATTCTGGGAAGCCCTACTCCTCATCCTAGGCATTTGACCCTTCACTACATAGCCTTCCACCCCAGTTGGATGGACAGGCCGAGATGGTGAACCAAAGTTTGGAGCAATTCTTGCTTAGTTATTACAATGCTGAACAGAACAAATGGCCTCTCACCTTCCACTAATGCAATATACCTATAATAACCTGACTCATACCTATAAATACAAATCCCCCTTTTTTCAAACTATGGGTACAACCCCATCTTCAACCTAAGTCTGAAGATTGAGTTCACCGTTGTTGCTGACAATGAGCGCGCTAAAGAGCTCAGAGACAAACACTAGGCAGTGATGGACCATCTCGTTGACACTGTGAGGATCTACAAGGTATATGATGACTGCAAGCACCGCAAAGGCCAGAGTACAAGCCAGGTAACTTAGTCATGGTCAACGCCAAGAACCTACATCTGAAGCAACCTTTTCATAAGTTAGGCCCCAAGCGTGTTGAACCCTTCAAGATCATCAAGAATGTTGGCCTGTCAGCTTACAGGTTGGCTTACCTCCTTCCATCCAAAAGTTCAGCACCCTACAAGATTGCCTCCTGACCCCCTTTGATGGTCCCATGCCGCCTCACCTGAGCCTGTCATAGTATGTTGCAAAACCTGATATATTTGAGGTAAGCCAATCAGAGGACAGACATTACCAAGACTAAAACTAACTAAAACTAACATAACTACTTGGTTCTAAAAAAACGCCCTAATGTGCGGATAGTGTGAAACGCATTCTAAAACAACCAACCAGGTGGGCAGCGGAAACTGCTTATCCCTCCATGGCGGAAGGGGAGGAAGGGTTGGGGGCTCGTCTTTGGCAGCCCCTTTGGCAGCAGCTTCTTCCTCCCATAGTAGGGTGCGTGTCACAACTGATAGTAATGGAGTTGGGGCATCTGCGGCATGTGATGATTTCTCTGATTATTGGGATTTCATAGAAATTGCCCGTTAGCTAAATGGCACTGAGATATTTGTCTAAAGCTTTTTCAGCTTTGATGCGAGCGTCTGGGAGTTTAACAAATGTGGCAATGCTAGTTCAGATTACTTTTGATTTTGGATTCCGTGCTATAGTTGCCACATTCTGGATAGCATCACTTACGTTTTTGTGTAGCTGGTTCACTGTGATTTTGCTTTTTGGTGTTAAGGTTGCGGGGATAACAGACGATGGAATTCCTCCTGTGAGCATTACTACTGATTTAGTGACAGCTTTACGCAGGGGATGACAATCTGTTGTGGCAGCTGCTTCGACTGCAAGATGGTGATCACTTCAAAATGATTTGGAATTTGGATGTGGGGTATATAGTCAAGGGGTATCTGGCACCCATTATGCATTAATGAACCTCTCAATTTGCAGTGATGGTTCTTCAATGAACTTACCTGATTCATCAATTTCAGTCAATAATTCCCAAGGATTTTGGTTAAATTGGATTGGGGAAGCAGCTTACAGTTGAGGTTTGGTTGATTCAATTAAGGAAGCATGGGATCAAACTGGGATTCAATATGATGCTTGATTGGAGGAATTATTTTTGGCATTGGGGCGAGGAGGAGGCTGATTGGTGGCTGCAGGTGCAGCTGCAGCAACAGGCTTTGGGGGTGGGGGTGGTAGGATTGTGCCCCAAACTGGAATTTGTGCAGGGTGGACAGTGGATTGGAGGTTGGTGGATGAGTCATCCAATCTGTCAGAAGTGGTTAAGGAGGGGCACTTGCATTTTGAAGGGTCCAACTTGAAACATGATGGACAGATCGTCCGCCCACCCTCAATGTGGGCCCAAAATGGATGGTTGGGTGCTGAGGGAATAACGGTGCGCGGCAGAATTGACACAGCGATTTTGTTAAATTCAGGGCTGATTGTGGCATATGCCCAAGGCCCAGCGAGTTGTGTTGCCCCATTTGGGACCACAAATTGCAAGATGGGGTTGGAGCCATAGGCTGCCAAACCATCCATCAGCTCCTAGTGGAGCACTTCAGGGGGAGGTGGGTGGGCAAACCAGAAAACTGAATCACCAATGTGGTGTCCACTGGGAGCCAAGTCCGAGTTGTGGGGAGAGGGGTGCCCTGGAATACCAGGGGCACAGTTGCTGCAGTGGCAGCGTCAGCTTCGCAGGTGAAGCTGAAGTCAAAATACCCCTTGTAGGGGCAGAAATCTATAAATCCGGCAGGTGTTATCAACACCTGTGCATTGTAATAATAGCTTGGTTGTGGTATGGGAATAGTTTCTCATATTTGACCCTTAGGCCATAGCGCATGTTGCTCTGGGGGAGCACTAGGGGGCAGAAAGATACCACTTGGGTATGAGAAAGGTGGGCGTCGAGGTCCTTGGGCGGATGAATCGTCCCATGGGTTTGGAATTACTGGGTGAACCAGTCCTAGCGCGTTTTCCTGCTGGACAGAAAATGGTGGGGGGAGTTTTGCCGCTTCCCCACGCTGAAGCAGCTGGCAGAGAATCCGAGGGCATCAGAGTGAAACTACAATGGACAAACATGATTTTTTTTATTAATTCATGTAATTTTGCTCAAAGTGTTATGCTGAGCGGAAAGAGAGCTTTGGCAAAATCTGATATAGTTGATGTTGTTCTTGCTTCCCACCTATCTTGACTCCACCTACAGTACCTTGTGTCCTGGAAAGGTTATGATGATTCTGATAACAGCAGGTATCCCCATTGAGACATACCCTCACTCAGGACCTGATTTCAACTTCCACATTAGATTCCCTGATGCTGTAGGTTCCGCCACTTAATTTTCCTTAGCCGCCATGAAGCTTCCTACCCCCCACAAGAACTTTGCTTTGGCTAATGCCATATCAGGCTGCGTAGAACCCCGTCCAAGAGCAGAGGGTAAAGTCACAGCTAGTGAAATATTTCCTGGTGTTGAACGCCCCACTAAAGCAAAGTCAAAAAGCCCTTGGAGTTAAGACCAGAACCCATAAAGGTAACTGATGACCTCTTCAAGGTCAGGATAAAAAAATAGGTTCTGTATTTGCCAGACAATGCTAAGGGAAAAAGCTCACCAGAGGCAGAAAATATGGCGGAAATTGACCCTAAAATCTAGAATATTTCGCGTTGTGAAGCTACAGAATTTTTCAAGAATTTTTAAAATTTTCAGTTTCATTGAAAGATGAAAATTTTACAGCTTTATTTGGGCTTTGTTAAAATCTTTAAAACCATCGCAAATCTCCTTTTGAGTTTTAGAACCAAGCTCTCTCTGCTTGGTGTAACTTTTTGAGCAAATTAATTTTGGTAAATTAAAAAGCAAACACTTAATCGCATACCAAAGTCTTGCTCCAATGTCATTGGATCCCTCGCCAACTGTCCCAGATTGGGGCAGCGGTGAAACTCCCCCTCCATTTTCCATCTGACAGGAAATCGCGCTCAGACTGGCTCACCCAGTCATTCCAAGCCCTTGGGATGATTCATCCCTCCCAAGGATCTTGATGCCCATCTTGCCCAGACCCAAGTGGTGCCCCGCTGCCCCTTGGTGCTCCCCCAGAGCAACATGCATTTTGGCCTTAGGGTCAAATATGGGTAAATTCTTCCCCTACGATGACCAAGCCATTATCAAAATGTCTCAGGTGGTGATAACACCAGCCTGTTTTATTGACTTCTTCCCTATAAGGGGTACTTTGATCCTGGCCTCCCCTGTGAAGCTGATGCAGCCACTGCCACAATGGTGCCATTAATTTTCAACAATATACCCCTCCAACAACTTGGACCTGGCTCACAATGGACACCACCTTGGTGGTCCAGTTTGCTGGTTTACCCACCCACCTCCCCCTCCAAAGTGCTCCACCAGGAGCTGATGTAAGGTTTGGCAGCCTATGGCTCCAACCCCATCTCACAGTTTGTGGTCCCAAATGGGGCCACACGCCTCGCTGGGCTTTAGGCATATGCCATGATCAGCCCTGAATTTATGAAAATTTCTTTGCCAATTCCCCCTCATGGCACCATCCCATCTGCCCCCGACCATCCATTCTGGGCCTGCGTTGAGGTTGGATGGATGATTTGTCCATCCTGTTTCGAGTTAGACCACTCAAAATGTAAATGCCCATAATTAGAAACTTCCACCAACGCCAAAAGTTTGCCTGGCACCCATCAATCCGTCGCCCACCCTGTGCCAACTCTGACATGGGGGTATGATCCTACCTTCCCCTCCTCCTCTTTGATTCTGCAGCTGCACCTACAGCCACCATTCAGCACCCACCTTTCCCCAATGCCGCAAATAATTCATACAACCAAACATCAGATTGGATTCCAGTTCAATCCCATGCATCCACAAACAAATCGAGCAAACCTCAACTGTACGCTGATTCCCCAATCCAATTCAATCAAAATCCATGGGAGTTATTGGATGAAATCTTTGAAACAGGTAACATCATTGAATAACTGATGCTGCAACTTGAGCGGCTCTGTAACCAATTGGATGCAAAATTCTCACCTCAGAAATATGTCCCACAACCTAACGCCAAACCATTCTACAGCGACCACCAGCTTGCAGTAGAAGAAGCCGCCACACCAGATTGCTGTCCGCTTTGCAAAGCTGCCGCCAAATCTGTGGCTGCACTTGCAGGAGAAATTTCACCTCCCGTCATCCCCATAATCTTACTGCACAAAGTAAGATCAACATGAAAACTTAAGACAAAAATGTCACTGAAGCCATCCAGAACATGGTAACAGTAGCACGGAATCAAAAAGCAAAAATAACCTGAACCAACATTTCCATGTTTGTTAAATTCCCAGACGCCCACCTAAAAGCTGAAGACGCTTTGGGAAAAACATCATTGGTATAATGATGGCTGGCAACTATTCAGAAGTTCCAGTCATCAAGGATATCAAACCCCATGCCACCAATGCCCCCACACCCTTACTATCTACCTTAACACACACCCTACTCCGGAATGAGATGGTTGCAGCTGAAGACGAGCCCCCAATCCCCCCTCCCTATCCACCATGGAGGGATAGCAGTATTCGCTGCCCACCTGATTGGATATTTTGTTAGGTAAAATTCAATCAATCTGTCCATTTTGGGCGTTTTGTTTGAATCATTATTTTTTATTATGATTTTTAGTTTTAGTTTGGTAATATCCATCCCCTGGTCAGCTTACCTCAGTTAAATAAAAAATTTTAGACTTAAGCTGAGAAAGGCTTTACTTTTTTCAGATAAACAGTTAAATTTAGTAAAGTTTAATTCTTATTTGTACAAGTTTTCCATACTTTCTAGTTGTTTTTATAAAGAATACACCTGTTGGAACCATTACGATGGCCAGAGTTCTTTTACAGATCTGATCTATCTCCCAAGTTAGGCGCGAACCAACCTCTTACTCCATAATCTAATCCACCAACTCTGACATGCCTTATCTTGCCGCGTTTTAATGCAGTTCTTACAATACCTTACCTCAGCTCTCAGGGACTCATGTCCCTGATGGTTATCTTCAGTTTGATATACTTTTTACAAAAAATCTTTATGGAAACATAACCAATATCACCTGGGACATTGCTTTTTTGGTGTCATTTTGCCCTGTTGTCTTGCCTTTTTCCTGGCGCTTTTCCTTCTGCGACAGCCTGCGCTCCAATTTGCCTGACCTATGACATGAAAATTAATCATCACGCTTGGAACAGACATATAAAAGTGGATAGACTGATTTATCTGCCAATCCTTCACCTGTACAATAGTGAATTAGAGAGATTATATGATCTTTTGATGACACCTGATACATGAGATTGATGAGGATGAACATGTGAAGAAATGTTGTTATGTCACTTCCAAAAAAAACTAAGGTTTCAGATAGAAAACTATTTAAGAAGGTAGGTATAAGTTGGTTGCCTTATCTTTGACCTTTAGAATGAGTACTTTTTAATTATAGAAGCTTACACTACCCTTGGACATAGAGGAGCGCGAAAAACTTATGAATGGATTAGATATTTATTAATGGGAAGGATCATGGAATCTATTATCAAAGTTTTAGATGCTTGTCTACCCTGTAAGAAGCAGTCTAATTAAAAAGCCAGCTATCAATATCAGCATACCACCCTAAAACAATCATACACAACATAAGTCTGGATGTGGTAGGACTGTTACCCCAAACTACCAGTGAAAATCATTATATACTAGTAGGAATCAATCATTTTACAAAGTAGGTTAAAGCTGTTGCTCTTCTGTCCAAAAACTTCTAAAGTTACCACCATATTCTTACATCAAATAATCTTTACCCGAAATGGTTGTCCTCAAGTGCTCTTCTGTGATAATGGAAAAAATCTAATTCTAGGGTTTTTAAGATCCTGGCTACATCCATGGGTGCTTAACAATTCTTCTGTCTCTTACAATCCTTCAACGAATGGTACTGTAAAATTAACAAATGAAGCTTGGTCTAAATTAATTCAAAATTGCCACTTCAGATCCTCTACACTGGGATCAATACTTTCCCAGTGCTCTCATGGCATACCATGTTAGTTATCATCAAATTTCTAAAATGTCATCCTTTTGATATTTATATGGTTGGGAACCTAGGATACCCACATTTTTAGCTAAATATGTCTTTTCTGCTAATACTAAAGACCGAGATAAAACTAAGAAAAGATTGTCTCAGCATATTATTTAATTCCAATAGAACGCTATGATAAAATTAATGAAGAACATTAAAAAAGGTTGAGCTGCTTATGAACTTAGGCAACCTATGCCCGCCATCAGATTTCAGATTTTGTTCTTAAAACCACAATTGCATTATCCCCAGAGCTGGGTAAACTGGTTTAATCTGAAAAAGCCTTCTGTAATTACTTATAAGAGAGGTGATGATTATTCTATTAAATCTCTCGCCTCTGTGATCACTATCAACAGAGTCCATGGACAATTTCTATTTCACTATCCTATCCCCTATATTCTTGAAGGGAAATGTCAAAAATTTAGATGTTTGTTCCTATGAGAAGAATATCTAGGTGTCATATAGATCAGTTTAGTTATTAATTTTTTAAATAATGCACTCAGACAATCAAAAACTAGCTCTAAAGTTCGCCCCACAATAACCTAAATTTAGTTATAACAACTAATGGAAACCAGCCCTTTTTTGAGCTGAGGTGGGTTTTAGGGAGTAAAAATATTTTCCCAATCCATCAGAAGCCAGAGATTAGATAAATTGACTGAAATAATATTGCTTATGAGCTGACTGATTGGATAAGATTGATTATGTTATTACAAAATGGTTATGTCTTTCAAACCTATGACAACTGTTAATCATTAAGTTGTGTCAAATTATAGTATTTTAAAGAGCTCTGATTGTTCTATCACCATAAAGTCAAAAGATAATTCTCTTGATTCAAATGTGATACCATAGATCAGAAACGCGTCAGTTTGAATATGATCTTGGATCAAAATCAAAATGATAATGATTATGTTGGGTTAGGCACCACTAGTGCTAAAAAGATGATAATGAATATGACAATTTTATTTTAAATTCAGTAAGTTAACACAAAAATAGTAGGTACAACAGTAAAGATCTTAAAATTACACCTGATCAAAATTCTCATGATGCTAACAAATCATCACACCATTGACAATCATGCCACCTGGTTATTTCCACGTGTTTCCCTATCAACTCTATTGACTAAAATTTTCTACATAGTAGGAATTTATCGTGACAATAGTCTTGATCCTTAGATAAATTATATTTATCCTTGTTTTAAAATAGATAATATACTCCTCTCTATAGTGAATAAAGTATCACTTATATTATCTATCTTCTTTGTCAATTTTCTTTTTCTATTTGTAGTTACCTTTAAGCCCCTAATTTATAAACAGCTGCCAAGTTTTAATACTTTGTGAATATCATTATTGTTGGAGTCTTGAGGCTAAGCACCTGCAAGCAGCACCTTAATCATGATTTCAACATATTTTTTCAATTCTAAAACCTTTTAGTGCCAGCTATCTGGTAACTTAACTCCACTCATGAATAATAAATCCTTACATATAAATGTTCTTAGAACCAATAGAATTAAGGCCTTATGCTTAGGGATTTACCCAGAAGTAAGAATAATCTAATAGGGCTGAGATGCGGACAAGCTTGTGAATAATAATAAACCTAGTAGAAACTTTTTTCGCAATAGGGGCAAAGGAGATGATATAACTAAAGAATTACAAAATACAAGGCCACATCCTCATAAAATGACAATATTAATGATTTGAGGCTTACTGTTGTTGGGGTGGAGAGGAATCATTAATACTTTTCCTAACTACCATTTTCAACAATAGTTGCCAATAATGATCATTGTAACACTTTTGTCAGAGCTTAATCCTGAAAACAATTAAACAGTAGGATAATACTATAGATTGACCTTGCCACAATATCATGATATAGAAACTTAAGATTAATTAAAAGTTGGATATGCATTAAGTAAATAACAATCTTGTTCACAATTTTGGTTAGATCATATTTTCACTGGGAGTCTGGATTTTTTTGACAGAAAATATTGCAGCGTGATCAGCAGAATGGTCACTGGCAGAAGTGGTCTCAGTGCTGGTGGAAGTTTCAAGGGAAGGGAAAATGTGCTTCAAATGATCCAACTTAAAACAGGATGGACAGATAGTCTTCCCATACTCCACGAAGTCCCAGAATGTATAGTTAGGGCAGAAGGGATTATGGCTTAAGAGGGAATTAGAAGGAAAACTTTACTAGAACTAGGGCGTATTGTGGTAAATAATTATGCTAGTGAGATGGGTGGCCCCATTCATGACAATAAACTGTAGGATGGGTAATGGTCTCATAGGCTGCCAATCCAACCCACCATCTACTTGTAGAGCGTTTTATAAGGAAAATGAGTGGGCAAACTAACAAACTAAACCACCATAGTGGTTTCCACTGTTGCTGGGTGCAATTTTTTGAAAGTGGGGTCCCCTGAATAACTGGGGCACAGTTGCAGCATCAGCTTCACTGTCATGTTTACATGACTTAATAGAAGGCACCAACCTCAAGGACAAGGATGGGTGGCAGGAGGTCCAGAGGGTTAAATTTCAGGCCCTTCCAGACCTCAAGCACACCTTGGACCAATGCTGGGTACAAGCCAAATATGCCCAGGTTGGTACAAGTGAGGTAAAAAAAAGCCAAGCCCCTTGTTTTGGCTCAGGCGTTAAGATGGACGAGCTATTTAATGAATGACGATGGTACATTCTGGTTAATCAGGTAATGGGGTTTCAAACCACATTACATTTATGATTTTATGAGCTCAGGTCAGGAACAGCTTTAATTGATCACTCAAGTGAGGTCCGTTTTGAAGTTTTCTAGCCTTTTAGATGGAAGCATGCGCCAATTGGTGCACCAATGCTTGGGACCACTTCCACCAACCCAGAATTTCCCCAAGTTTGTTCAATTATGTTCTCTTAAGACCAATGTTTCTCGTTGGTCGTCTTCCCAAAATAAACCACATAGTCGTTTTACAATCTTTCAATATGTGGACTTGGGCACACCTGTTCTCGGACCTCTTCAAGAAAGTCTTGCACGCGTTAACCATTTTATTTTATTTAAAATCATCACAGCCTCAAGTACAACGCTAGTCCTTCCAGGTTCCCTCAAAACCTGGTCACCAGTTCTCTCTACCCCTGTACCAAACTCGGTTAGGAACACCCCTTTGGGCCACTACCAAGTTCTGAAGCTTGCTCAAATTACTAATATGTTCACGCGTTCAACACTCACTCCCTATGTCTTCTTAGCTCCAGCTCCCTCTACTGGGCTATTTTTATTATTATATTGATGACCATTAGTTCCATGGTATTGGTCCTGTTCACCGAGCACCACCACGCTGGTTTTTGGAGAGTTATAGACACTCTCTTAACATTAGACAAGCAACCTTTTATCTTTATGTACATGAACTTTTTCTGTGTGGGATTTGCGCAAAAAGCAAATGATGTGCACCAGCTGTTAGCCACGGCCGCAGTGGGGCTCACCACTGGTTTTGATTTTTTCAAGGGTTGGAGCAGTCTGGCATTATTTTTGCTACCTCCAACTGGAAGGTACTCACCCTTCTTGCCTGTACCTGGTAGATATGGTCACTTTGCGATCTGGAAGTTTGATTCCCCGACTTTCCACCAAATTTGATAAAATAAACACAAGGAAATCGTTTTTCCTTTGGCACTACATTTGGACGGTGCAGGTGGGATCATTGATGAAGGGACTGATGGTTTTGCCTTGGATAACGTCTTGCAACCCATCGTTGGAATGTGGTTAGGGTCGTTTGCATCCAAAACACATTTTATAATGACGATTCCATATATTCTATTGAGCCATGTCTCTTCCCATATGGCTTAGATTTGGACCCATTCCAGTGTATCAGATCGCTCCATAGGACCCACGCTTGGCCACAACCATGATCCGCAGATCACAGGATGTGTAGAAGGTGTTACAACTACAATACAAAAATGTTTATGCAGTGGCTGAAGATATGGTGGGATATGTGGCCTCAGTTTAAAGTGTGGCCAACTTTCCCTCTCCATTTTTGATGCAAGAACATACCATGTGGGTATGTACAACTCTGAAGCAGAGTTTGGTGGTAAAGTGTTGGCGTTTTATGCTATAATTAAAGATCATTCGGGTTATCTTCTATTGACTGCTACCCTTGCATCCCCTTTAGGGAAAATCAGCACCACTATTTTGGTGAATACAGGAGCCTCTGAGAATTATATGGACCAAAACCTAGCCGACTACCTTGAGCTGAGTTACGTGCCAGGTGGTATGGTTAGAGAGGGGCTTCCCAAGGTATTCCCACGCTGAAAATCCTGGAGTTAGTGGACTATCAAGTTGGCATATATTATTTGTCTGACCACTTCCAAGAAATCAAAAACTTCTTGTACCCCATCATTTTGGGTGTATAGTGGTGGTTAAAGTTTGATGTCAGGACTAACTTGAATAAATACCCTATTCTTAACTTGAAGAATGGACACAAGTTGGTTGTTCCTTTGGCTGAAGCCAAGTTTCAGGGCGATTTGCCCCACTGGACAAATATTCACACTCTCAGCCTTACCCCTTGCTAAGACCCTCGGTAGAGGTTCCCCTACCTTCCTGTTTGGAGGGGTTGGAATCTTCATTTTGATGCGGCTTCAGCTAATGAACTACCTGATCATTCAGAGTTTGATTGCAAGTTCAAGCTCACTGTGGATCTGGTGAGTATATAATCCCCAATTTATCCATTGACGGTATGGGAGGAAGAGGCCTTAGATGTGTGGATTAAGGAGCAGTTAGCCAAAGCTGCTATTTTTCAGCGAACCTCCCATGTGTGTTCTCCACTTCTCTTTGTTGAGAAAGCTTATGGTACTTTACGCCCATGCGTAGACTATGGGAATCTTAACAACGTCATTGTACCAGACTTACATCCCATCCCCCTGGACTCACAGATTGCACGCTATGTGGAGAAGGCGCGAGTCTTCTCCAAGCTGGATTGTTTAAACGCGTTCAATCAGATCCATATTAAGAAGGGCCAGGAGTGGTTGACCGCATTCCATACCAGAAAAGAATTCTTTTAATTTCAGGTTATGCCCTTTAGGCTTGAAAATGCCCCTTCTATCTTTCAACGTCGTATTGATTTGGCTTTGGGGGGACCTGCTGGGGGTATGAGCGGTAGCTTATATAAATGATATTTTGGTATTTTCTCCTAACAATGAGTCCAATGCAGTACACCTTTGGCAGGTGGTGGAGCGTTTGAGGGCTACTAACCTTACGCTGAAAATCAGTAAGTGTGAGTTCTTTAATTCCCATAACACCTTTCTGGGCAACGTCATGTTTACCAAGGGCACATGATAACTCCAGAAAAAGAGAAGGTGATTCGTGAGTGGCCAACTCCAACTTTAATAGAGGTTTTGAGAAGCTTTTTGGGGATGTTTACGTTCCTTAAGAAGTTCACACCAAACATTTCTGAAGTTGCGGCGTTTTTGTATAAGGCAAGCGGGGCAAAAGTACTTCATGGGCCCCTGTTTTGGAAAATGCCTTCCAAGCAGTAAAGTGTACTTTGCTGTTCACTTCAATTCTTCGCCATGTCGACCCAATAAAGAAGTTATTGTTGCTTCAGATGCCTAACTTCGCCATAGTGGAAGCCCTATTTTAAGTAGGCGAAGATGGAATAGAGCATCCAGTAGGATATTTTTATAGGAAGATGTCTTTATATAGAGTTAAACTATACCATATATTATAAAGACTTATTAGCAGTGGTTGAGGCGCTGACTTATTAACGTTATCAATTGAATGGATCATCCCAACCCTTCTGCATAAATACAGATCACCGTGCCTTACTTTAATACCGCACATCTCATGTCCTAACCTCACGGCAAACCTACTGGCATGAAACCCTTGCCCAAATTGCGTTTTCTTATGAGGATACAAAGGGCAGGTAAAATGGTTTAAAAGATGCTTTGAGCCGCAACCCTGCACTAGCTCCCAATCTCAAGTAGGTTGAGGTGCATAATACCCATTTAATGATTTCCACGGGTAAAATTGTGTCTCAACTTTCCTCTCCCTTGGCCAATGGTCCAGCGCTCGCTCCTCTAGAAAATGCAGAGGAATATACTATGTTCAGAAAAGTAGTCCTTTCTCAGCCTTTATAAACTGAATATAATATGTTCCTTGCAAAGAGCGCATTGAATCAAGAGGATATCACCAGAGGTTATCACTTTAAGGATGAGATGGTGTGGTTTCTGAGGCGCCTATGGGTTCCTGCTGGACCAATTCTCCTGGAAAACATCCGGAACCATCATGACGGAATTACCATTGGTCATCCTGGGAAGGCGAAGACCCTTGAGCTTATCCGCCGCACTTACAATTTGAAGAGATTAGCCGCTCAGGTAGGTGGATATTGTAAAGAGTGCCTAGTCTGCAACTAAATGAAACCAAATCGCCAGCCTCTAGCAGGTTTGTTGGTACCAGTAAAAAGGCTGAAGGGCCTTGGACTTCCCTATCAGTTGATTTTATTGTCAAATTGCCTTTATATGATGGCTATAATGCTATCATGGTGGTGGTGGACCAACTTACGAAGTTCGCTCACTTTATCCCTTGAAGAAACACAGTCACCGCGGCTGAGATGGCTAGGTGTTTGTTACTAATGTGTTCGCTCTTCATGAGTCCATCAAGAAATTATTAGTGATTGGGGGCCCTAGTTTACCTTTGTCTTTTTGGGGAAGAGTTATGTAAGACTCTGCAAATACGTTCCTGCCATTCAACTGCCTATCATCCCCAATCTGATGAGCAGACAGAACGAGTGAACCAGTGCCTCAAACAGTTCTTGCGGTGTTACACTGCTGCATATCACTCAAATTGGGTTTCCCATATCTCATGGCCCAATTCAGTTATAGCAACGCACAACATGCATCAATTGGATGTTCCCCCTTCTTTGCCAACTAAGGCTTCAATCCCCCCTTCAACATGGAGCCCAGTTGTGGATCCAAGGTGGAAGCAGTGGTGGACTTTGAAAAAATGATCAAGAAAGTACACCTTGGGTGAGCACAAATTTAGATGCGGCCATGCAGGCTTACAAGGAAAACGCTGATGGTAAGAGATGGGTTGGACCAGCGTACAAAAGAGATCTCGTGATGCTAAATGCTAAAAACATCCCAATCAAGCAACCATGCAAGAAACTGGGACTAAAGAGGATTGGGCCATACCACGTTGTCAAAAAGGTGGGCCACACCTCATACCAGTTGGATCTCCCCACTTTGTTTTGAATCTTTTCCGTGTTTAATGAAAGCAAGCTCATGTTGTTTGAGGCCCCCCTCCAAAGACTCCTGAGGCTTATCTTGTGGAGGAGGCGCTGGAGTTGGAAGTGGAGGAGATGTTGCTTCTCATTGGGTAAGAAGAAGGCTTGAGTATCTTGTATCCTGGAAGGGAATGACTTAGTGGAGAACAGTTGAGTCCCAGCGCATGATTGCGTCATACCCAAGAGCTAATTACAGCAATCCACTAGCGTTTCCTTAAGGATGAAGTATCAAAGTCCAAGTCAGATGTTGCAGCCATGAAGTTTACCCCTGCCCATAAAACCTTTTCTTTGGCGAATGCCCCTGGAGGGGGGTGGAGCCTAAAAAGGAGGAGAGGGAAATGTCATGTTTACATGACTTAATAGAAGGCACCAACCCTAAGGACAAGGCTGGGCGTCAGGAGGTCCAGAAGGTTAAGCTTTAGGCCCTTCCTGACCTCAAGCACACCTTGGACCAACGCTGGGTACAAGCTAAGTACGCTCAGGTTGGTACAATTGAGGTGCAAAACTACCAGCCCCTTGTTTCGCTCAGGCATTAAAATGAATGAGCTATTTAATGAACGACAATGGTACAATCCAGTTAATTGGGGAACGTGGGTTTAAAACCCATTCCATTTATAGAATGACGAGCTTGAGTCAGGTACAAATTCAATCAATCACTCAAGTGAGGTCCATTTTGAAGTTTGCTACCCTTTTGGACAGAAGCATGCGTCTATTGGTGCACCAAGGCTTGGGACCATTTCAGCCAACCCAGAATTTCCCTGAGTTTGTTTAATATGTTCGCTTGAGACCAACGTTTCTCGTTGGTCATCTTCCAAAATAAATTACATAGTTATTTTACGTTTTTCAATATGTGGACTTGGGTACAAGTGTGCGGACCTCTTTGAGGAGGTCTCATGACGTGTTAGCCAATATATTTTTTGAACATCACAGCCTCAAGTACAACGCTAGTCCTTCCAGGTTCCCTCCAAACCTGGTCACCAGTTCTCTCTACCCCTGTACCAAACTCGGTTAGGATTAGCCCTTTGGGCCACTACCAAGTTCTGAAGCTTGCTCAAATTAATAATATGTTCACGCGCTCACCACCCTCACCCTATGTCTTATTAGTTCCAGCTTCCTCTACTGGGATCTTTTTATTATTATCACAATGGCCATTAGTTTCCTGGCGTCGGTCCTGTGCATCAAGCACCACCACACTGGTTTTTGGAGAGTTATAGACACTCTCTTAACATTCACAAGTAAAGCCTGAATTAAAAATACCCCATAAAGAGGAAAAATATAATTTTTTATGGCAGGTTCCATCATCAACTGCGTTAATTTTATCAATTTTTTGTATGGATATGGGAACAATATTATGTTTGACTTATAGCCAAATTGCATATTGCTCCAGGGGAGTACCAGGGGCCTCAAAGCACCGCTGGGAATGTGCAAGGTGGAGGTCAAGATCCATGGGAGGAACAAATTGTCCTAAGGTTTTGGAAGGACTGGATGACACAATCCAAATGCGTTTCCCTACTGGACAAAAACTGTAGGGGGTTTGCTGCTGCCTCACACTGGAGTAGCCAGTGAGATAGCTGATACATTGGAGTTTGACTGAGTGTTGGGGATTCATATTTGTAAAGTTACTTTAATTTACTTAATAGAATATTCTTGGAAAGTGATGTCAAACAGAAAAAAATTGATAAGAATATTATGAAATAAATTACAAGAGCATCAGAGCTCTAATGAATCGCGTCTTAGTAATATGTGTCAAAAAAAGCGCCAAATTACAAATATAGGAGGGACTTTTTTCAAGTTAACTAACCAATTCAAGATGATTAATAAGAAAATTGGCCGTTGGTTCTACCAGAGATTAAATATATAAACAAAGATCTAAATAAAATCCAGGCCCAAAAAACCTATGCTAATATGATTATTGTTTAGATGGTCTTAATTTAAGTTTAGCTGTTAATTATAAAAACCATCAGTTTGATACTAATAGGGTAGATCCAGATCTAGAAAAGACTTAGTGTCATAGAGTAATTTTTCATAGCAAATCTAAGAAGATGAGCAGAGTTATTCTGTCAGGTGATAGAGATATCTTTTTTATTGTTACTTGATGTCTTTATGCTTTTTTAAGGATAGTAATCTCCATATTGCTGATCTTTCTTTTGCTTAATAATTAAATCGAATTCAAATTCATATTTTTATAAAAATACAAAAATTGACCACTTGATTGAGCCAAGATTTACTGATGTTGATGCTATTGACGCCAGCTGCCCAGCTTAGGGTGGTGCGCCACCATCTGGCATATTTTGGACGCCGCTGAAGAGCGCCCAGGCTGGCTCTGCTAGCTCTCCCAACGCTGCTGGGCGTTATGTCCCCCTTAGGGACTTGGCCCACCACCTTGCAAGCTCCCAGGCGGTGCTCCCATAGAGCAATTTGCATTTTGGCCTCCAGGTCAAATATGAGAATCTCTTCCCATATGCAAGTGCAGCCATTATCAAGATGGCCACGGCAGTTTTTAAACCCGCCAGCTTTATTGACTTCCACCCCTTTAAAGGGTACTTTGATCTTGGCTTCTGTCCAGAAGCTGATGCAGTGTCAGCAGCCAAGCTGCAAATCATTTTAAAAAAATTCACATTCCCACTGTTCAAACCTGGCTCCTAGATGAGGCCACTTTGGTGGTCCAGTTAGCTGGGTTTCCCTCCAATCACTCCCTGAAAACGCCTCCGCCACAAGCTCATGGAGGGTTTAGCCAGTTATGGCGAAGACCCCGTTTTGCAGTTTGTGGTTCTAAATGGGGCGGATCATCTGGCAGGGCCTTGTGCCTTTGTGATGATCCACTCATTTCATTGTGATACCCATCTTGTGATCCCCCTGCACTGTGATAAGATCCACCCATGATCACCCATTCTGGGTGCATGTCAAAAACAGCTGCGCCATTTGCCCCTTGTTCTTTGAGCTTGACCACTTGAAGCGCAAGTGCCCTATGGGTTCCGTTTCCACTGCTTCTGCCACTCATCACTCAGGCGTTGGGCCCACGGCTGTTTTGCCCCAATTTTTTAAATGGGGCTCAATCCTCACGCCCCCAACCTCAGGGCAATTTGGCACTGCTTCAAAAGTGGCAGCCAATCAAAATTAACTTTTAAAACTTTTTTTACTCAATATTTGACTGGATTACGGAATCCTGAGTTGATGGCTGAACCAGTTTCAGCTGAGCTGCTGTAATTGACAGCACATGGCCAATCAGCTCCTTCCACTGCCCCAATTCTGGTGGCTGGCTCTGCACTGGCTGAATCCAATCCATTTGAGGCTCTCAAATGGATTAATGAAAACAATTGGCCGTACCATGTCAAGCTGGATTTTGCTTTGGAGGAATATTTTGTTGATCCTCCAAAATTGTGGCCCTGCCATTTTCGCCCTAGGACGGTTTTCCTATTTACAAAATTTAATAAAATGGCAGTTGAGGCTGCAGCTGCCCCGCCAACGCCCTACTTTGCCAGCTACTTAATGGGGCGATGGAGCCCCTTGTTGAAAGTATTCCCAACCCAATTTTTCCCATGATTTTGAAGAAGATGCAAAGTATGGAAAAAATGAGCTCGCCTTAGGAGCAAGCCACGCTTGCATCAATGCGGCAAAAACTTCTCTTTTTAACCCTGATCATCATAAAACCTGCTGGCGCATCAAGTCTTTCACTTGTATGCCATCTCTCATCACTTTCTCTGATCATCAACTTGCTCAATAAGTTGAGGCGATGGATACCAATGGCCTTATAAATGAAGAAAATCCACAACTATACCTCCTTATGCCACATGTCGCTGATGCTCCCACCCCAATGCTGTCCACTATGGTCCACCAGCTAAAGTGGGCGCCAGACAAAAGTTTCCCCAAAACTTCCTCACATTTTGATATGGCTTTCTAGGCTGTTAGCAGAGGTGCCATATTAGGAATTTTTAATTTATAATAATCCCTTTGTTTGGCCCATTTGCAACAAAAGATGCGTGGAAGCTCCCCCTTTTGGGTTGGGCACCACTAGTGCTAAAAACGTCTCCATATTGCTCTCCTATTTGAATGTGCCTGAACCATGTTTTACTATCTGCTAGTTTCCTTTATCAAGCGAGCCATGACTGATGATTTTGATAGTAAGCTTACTACAGGGAGCCCACTAATCTGATACATCAATTTTCTGTATCAACTGGAACTATTTAAATTTCCTTCTGGTTCTAATATAAGTTCTTTTCATAATCTCTTATGAGCATGGTGGCTTTAGAGGTAAAGTATCTAAAAACCCATTAAATTATCAGATGAGTAACAAACCCTCTTTACAGTAGAAACTCTTTTTGACCAGAAACATGTTAATAGATATACAACTGGAGGTAAGTCCATAGGTAGAGGTATTATTTAAATATGAAAAAACAATGACACACCCAAGCAGCTCATAAATATAATAAAATGGTTGCTTATAGGATACCAATTGAATGCAAGCAACTTGAAGAAACTTTATGGGTGTGTTTTTATCAATTATTTAAGATTAAAGCTATGAACTTTATATGTATTACATTGAATTAACTATCACTGGGCTCAATAGAAGTCTTGACAAGAGAAGGATATGCTTGAAGCTCTTATCACATATATACAGCCATATATCTTCTACAATATATGAGTGCTGGACGCCACAATATCAAAGTTAGCAACGTAATGTGTTTTGTCAAGCAAAATAAAATTACAATCGTCTTCTTTAACAGCTCAATGGAGGATCTCAGGAAGTTCTTAATGTATTAAATTCAGACACAAAGGCGAGTAACTGAAGCACATGAGCATAAAAACCATCTTGTCCCACAATTAGATTGTGAGTGTCAGGATTTTGCCAAATTCTCTTATCTCCGAAAATTCCTCTCCATCAATTTCCCCAGCATCATCAGAAGGAGAGAGCAATATATTTCAATCTATCAAAATTAATGATTAATCTTATCCCAATCAATTGATTGAAGATTTGATCACGCAGGGATTAATTCTCTCTGATAGATTATGAGCCATAAATAAGCCTATAAATATCCCCTCTTTTTAATAATAAAATTAGGTTGAATTATAACCTAAATTTTTTAATTTTATTACTTTTTGGAGAATCTTCTCAGTGTAACTTCAAGATAAAACCTGCCCCATTGGAATTTCAAAACTTCCATACTGGTGCTCACTACAGGGGCACTCTGAGTTATGTACCAGTGAAAACGTCAATCACTACAATGGATTCTCATTTTTCGCCTGAAGAAGCTCAAGACCATGAGCAAGTCCATATATTATGTTGGGTTCGTTTATCTGAAACCCAAATCCCAAGATTACCCCCACGTTGGAATTTAATGCCAACTTGTAATTTTATGGTCCTAACTTAAGCTTTACCTCAGACTTTTAAAGATCACCTGAGGATTTACGCAATATTATTAATCAACTGCTTGAAGGTGCCTTAATCCCTGGAATTTGTTCTACCCAATCTCAATATAATGCCATACCTTCTATTTTGCAAGAAGTGTTGCAAACCTCCCAAATGCCAGGAATTAGCCCAAGTAATACTTGCACTAACTTGTACACCCAACCTTATACCATTTATTACCCATAGTGGGAATGCACTATCAAGGGATGCTCAATTTACTAGAAGGACTTCAATCCTTGAATAATCATGTTTCTGATTAAATCAAGACTGCCTCTGAGTTTAGCCAAGACAATCTCAAACCCATTATTAGTAATCACACCCTGCTTAACGAAATTCATCAACAGCTTTTTAAGATTGATATTAGGATGTCTGGTTTTGTTGATGAACAGTTCACGAGGTGGGTTCAGGAGTTTCAGAGAGAATGGAGAGAGTCTTTCCCAACTCTCTGATCATAATCAATCAATAGAGGAGGAAGTTAGAACCCATCTTGTTTGATTGGAGAAGCTGTACTCAGGGATTCAATTCCGTTTCAATGAGGTAGATAAAACCACTGGAGCTGTGGGCCCCCGGGGGTTGAAGGACCTTGTGGCCCACCTGGTGGTGATGGACCATGTGGACCACCCGGTGCTGATGGACCTTGAGGACCCCCTGGGGATGTAGGGCCTCGTGGACCACCAGGCATGGAAGGACCCCAGGGACCCCTGGGTGCTGATGGGCATTCAGGATCCCTCCAAAAAATTGACTCTCTCTTAAACATGATGGACCGCTTGTGTGAACAACTCTATAAATTAGCCAAGTAGTGTAACTTAGCTCCTGATGGGGTAAAATTGATTCCCTCTTGTCACTTCAGTCTCTATCTGATAGGTTGGTCAATTTGGGTAAATGGGCAAAGGACACCGATACCTGCTTCATGCTTGTGAATCTAAAGGAGAAATGCTTCAAACAAAGATTGAAACTCTGGAACTCAAGTACAAAGCCCAGCAGGAAAAGATTTTTGAGCTATCTCGCCAATTATTGAGAAAGTGGGGCTTGTTGAGCTGAACTATGATATTAGTGAAATTCATACCGAAGCCACTGGTCCTTATCCTCAATTTTCTTCTTAAGCGTCAGACTCCAATTTGTACTTTTTCACTCAATCATAACAACCTGGAGTACATGTTTTGACCTCTAATGCTCCCATGAATTTCAAATAAGGTATTGAAGGACAAGTACTCCCCGGGGGAAAGGCATCACTATCTCCTTCCTCTATATTTATGAAAAGGCGCTAATTGAGGCTACAGATCACCAAAAGATGGATTATCTGCCAAATTGCCCTACTCGTTTGGCTCAGGATATCATGGTACTCCACTTAATGACTTGTTCTACCTGGTCTCAGGTGAAGGAAGCGCTAATCAAAGAATTTGGGAAACAAACCCTACCCTCTCAAAAACAGGATTTTATGGGTATACATCCCCACCAAAACGAATCCATCAAAGACTTTGCACATCTGTTCTGTCAGGAAGCTCAGACTCTAGTATCTTGTGGTTGGTTAAATTTGAATGATGCCATTACAGTAGTTATGTCAGCTTTTTCTTCCAGAACGTAAATGCAAATTTATCTAATTGGTGTAAAAAGAAATTCAAAAGTATCTTGGACATTAAGGAGGCCTTATTGGGATTGTCTCCTCAATTCTCCAAAGAACCTCAAATTTATGAGTCTCCTAGACCTAGTCGCACCAAAGTCTATGCTATGCCTGAGAATACTAGGGCAATTCAGTGTAACTACTGTCATTTATATTTTCATACTGAGGATAATTGTTACAAAAAGGAAGTGGATGAGAAGAAGAAATAAGATAAGCCTAATAAGATTCTCCACCTCAATAATGATATGAGTACGCAGCAAGAACATCAAAGCCCAATTGAGTATATTAAGATGAACAATCTTTTTTATCGCTTGCCCTCCTTGTTGGCTTTATCCTCTCAGTTTGGAAGCATCATTACCCATATTGACTTCCGAGTGAATCAAGTCAATGCCAAAGCTATTATAGATATGGGATCTCCATTGAATGTTGTTTCATCAAAATTTATCAAGCGGATCAAATAAACTCCTGATATTTCTCACTTTGAAGAATATGGCATTGCTGGACCTCAGAGTACTCGGTCAATTGGAGCTTTTTCGTCCTTTCCCCTGAAAACTGAGAAATTAACTTTTACAATCCCTGCCATTTTATACTTGATAACTTGAGTTATGACCTACTTTTGGGACTCAATTTTTATGAGAATTTGATGGAATTATCAATTACTCTGACTCATCTTTGTCTCTCTTGGGGTATATAGTTCCCTTACTTTTATCCAATCATACTTCTACCTGACGTTGGTTATGTCTGCTATAAGGAACAAAGAGGTCTTAATCACTTCAATATCACGTTGGGGATTCTCACATAAAATTACCCCTACATTGGCCAATATTGAAGAGAAATGTCTATTTTATCCACCAAAAAATTAGTTATTCCGCCAAAATCACAGGTAATTGTTAACACTTTTTTGCATTTTTCAATTCCCAAAGGACATTTGTTACAAGTTTAGACAATTTTCAACACTTCTGCTAAAGAACTCTTGCCTTGTCCTGGAGTATTGTATTATGCTTATTCTGGATCATTATCTGTCTTACTGGCAAACCTTACCAATGAGCCAAAATTGATAGATCAAGAGCATCTGATAGCTTATGTCAAGTTACTGCCCTTATCTCGTATTTATGATGTTAAACCCTTCAGAAGTCTACAAGATTTTGGGTTGGAAAGTGATCAGGAAATCCTTACTGTGGGTCCTGCTATTGGAAAACACCTCTCTAGTGAACAGGAGAAACAAGTGCTTCAATTGTTAGACGAGTATTCTGACATTTTTGCTAAGCATACTTATGATTTTGGGAAGATGAAAGGAGTAATGCACTCTTTTGAAATTGGCGACCACCTTCCTCTTAGTGCAAAGCCCTATCATAAATCTAAAGTGGAAAAAGCCCAGATTACTAAGGAGTTGCATCAATTGTTGGAGGCTGGATTGTTGAAACCCTCCAATAGTCCTTGGGCATCTCCATTGTTATTGGTTAAGAAGATGGTTCCCACCAAGTTGTTATTGATTATTACAGACTGAATGCTATTACTCAACGAGATTGTTATCCCTTACCTAGGATTGATGATTCTCTTAGGTTGTTGGCTGGGGGGTGGAAGGCGAGTCAGTAAGGGCATATGGCTACCAACCTGAAGGTTGCGGGTTCAATTCCTGCCCTTAGCACATCTATTGGGGTGCCAGCCAAAGGAAGCTATTGGCGGTTAGTAGGTCTAATAACACGAAAACCTTACCCATGACGTAACCAGAAAAATTTGAGTCCCAATCCGGAGGTGGAAAAACTTTCTTTGACAGAGTTGACCCTGTCCAGGTTTCATGTCATTTCTTTCTTTTGGTAATGCCTGTCCCCTGGTCAGCTTGCCTCAGTTAAATAAAATAGGTTGTTGGCTGGATCCACCTATTTTTCGGCTATGGACTTAGCTAGTGGATACTGAAAAGTGAGTTATCACCAGAAGACCGTGCCAAGTGTGCCCTGATATTGAGTGAAGGGTTGTTTGAACTAACTCATATGCCTCAAGGACTAAGCAATGCCCCAGCAACCTTACAAAGGGCCATGGACAGTATGCTACGGGATCTAAAGCTTACTTGTGTTTTTGGTATATCCTGATGATATTGCTGTGTTTTCCAAAACTTTTACCGAGCATTTGAACTATCTAAAAGTAGTTATCAAGTGAATTTGGATCTCTTCCTTGAAGCTCAAACCCTCTAAATATTCATTCTTTGAAAACTAAATGGATTTTTTAGGACATCAGGTCTCAGCTAAAGGGATTTGACCTCTCTCAGATAAAGTATAAGCCATCCAATGAATGACTCCTCTTACCTCTCTGCGGGATATTCAAGTTTTTCTCAGCATGTTAGGGTATTACTGGCAATTTATACCCAATTTTGACAATATGGATGAACCCCTATTTCACCTACTACAGAAAGGAGTGCCCTTCGAGTGGGGATCAGCTCAAGAACAATCGTTCAATTCTCTGTGTACTGCCTTGATCAAGGCGCCTGTTCTAATTCATCCTTGATTTGACAAGCCTTTCTTTTTACATACTGATTCAAGCAATGCTGTTGAGATTATCTTATCCCAGTGTGATGAAAAAAAGAATAATCATCCCATTGCTTTCTATAGCAAAACTTTTTCAAAGGCTGAACAAACTCACAGTATTACTGAGCGAATGTTTGGCTGTAATTCTAGCAATAAAGCACTTCCGTCCCTTCTTATATGGTAATCATTTCACTGTTATTACCGACCATTCTTCCTTAAGATGGTTTCAGAACATGAAGGATCCTGACAGGAGGTTGTCCCGTTGGGCTTTAAGGTTGCAAAATTACAATTTCTCCATTGTTCATCGCTCAGGTGCTCAACATCAAAATGCTGATGGGCTGTCCCAATTGCCTATTCTGACCTTAGAATTAAAAAAAGAAGAACGCTTATATAATTTTATTGGACGACCTGAGTTGTGGGATTGAGAAACTGAAGAGGATCAAGCTTTTCTTAAAATCAATTACCAAAGATACTATGATTTTGGGATGGAGCTTTGTATAAGAAATTCAAATCTAAGTGGTTGCCTTTTCTGCATCCCTACTCTAGATTTCACGCTGTAATGGAAGGTCATGAACAAGTCATTCATAGCGGTTTAAAGAAGACTCAATAATAATTGAAGACTTGATACTATTGGAGCAGCATGACTGAATACATCTGAGAGACCCTTGACTCATGTCTTATTTGTAAACGTCATGGAACTACTAATCTACTTTTCAACATCAAGTTATACCTCCAACTAAAGCATTTGAGGTGGTTAGCATTGATGTTGTAGGTCCTTTTCCTCGGGGACTGCATGGACATCAGTATATTATTATGGCTGTTGACCATTTAACTAAATGGGTTGAGGCCATTTCCATTGCTACCCTCTCAGCTAAAACTACAGCGTTATTCCTATATCAGCATATCATTTCTCAACATGGGTGTCCCAAGGTCCTTATGTCAGATAATGGGACTAACTTCACCTCGCAACTTATACAGGAGTTATCCAAATTATTTAACACTTCTCAGCGATTTTTTGTTCCATATAATCCTTCTACAAATGGGTCATTGAAAGAGTTAATGGAACCCTAGTCTCGATTCTAAGGAAGATGGCATCCACTGATCCAACTCAGTGGATTTTTATTTGACATGTGCCTTGTTTGCTTATCAGAGTTAAGCTATCATCACATTATCAAGATGTCACCTTTTAAGTGCATATATGGGCGGGATCCTTCAGTCCCTTCTAGTGTTCAGACCATACTTGAGGAAAGCATTCCAGAAAATTCTTTAATTATGAGGAATCTGGACGATGAGATTATCCATCTTCAAGCTCAAGCAATGAAACTTAATTGAAACAACCACTCAAAAAGTGACTCAAAGAAGCAATCAACGCAAACCTGCCTTACCTAAATACCAGATTAGGGATTACATTATGTACTATCATTCTCAGCCTGGTGGGTGAACTGAAAAGTTAGGAACTAATTGGTCTTATCCCTATAGAGTTATATTTTGAAAAGGATTAAAGTATTCAATTGTTTATATTGATACTGGTATAGTGGTAAATTGTATTCATCATAGGTTTTTAAGAAGTCATCCTCCACTGCAATCAAATCTTGAGAGGGGAAGTGTCATTATTTCACCAAATTTTCTTATCTCCAAAAGTTCCTCTCCATCAGTTCCCCCGGCATCATTGGAAGTATAGAGCAATATATCTCAATCTATCAGAGTTAATGATTAATCTCATCCTGATCAATTGATTGAAGATTTGATTTCGCAGAGATTAATTCGCTCTAATAGATTATGAGCCATAAATAATCCTATAAATATCCCCTCTTTTTAAAAATAAAAATTAGGTCAAATTATAACCTATATTTTTTCATTTAATTTTATTACTCTTTGGAGAATCCGCTCAGTGTAACTTTTTAGAGAAAACCTGCCCCATTGGAAGTGTAATTTAAAACTTCCATAGTGAGCTTCTTCATATTATGGGTAAAATTATAACTTGTAAAGCCTTAAAATTAAATGAATCTATAATTACATGTTATGCACTGATACTAAAGTATTATGCAGGCTCTGACAGTTTGGGCAATTAGTATCAATTCTACCATAGTACATTCAAATATCATGTCCCTATTTTAGACATCCGCCTCTCTGAATTAAAGAAGGAGCGTTGGTCAAACTTGAAAAATTATTGAGAGATGTGTAGTATAAGACAGATGGTGACCACCAATCCCATCTTGACTGAAAAATCTGAATATGGACAGCTTAAAAGATCACCTGGCTCAAATAGTTTCCGCGTAGACTGAAGCCAAGATAGACTTTAAATCTACCATTTTACTGACACTATAGAGTATAATGACTCAGAGTTGACATTGACGCCTTGCGTAGGGCTAATACTGAACCAAGACATGAATTTAATTCTTTAATAGACTATTGGAATAACCAACCAACCAACTTAGCAATAGTAGTCATCAAGTGATTTCTTGAAAGGACTCTCAGATGATTTTTTTACAAATTTATGGTGTGGTTTGAGTATTAGTACAAAAAATATATCAACAAGAATAATGTAAAAAAGTAAAATATTAGAGAGAATTTATGGAAAATGTAATTTTATTAAAGTAATTGATGATTAACTTACAAAGAGCTTTATATGAACCAAGGATGTAAATAATGCGGACATGCTGGTAGAGATAGCTAAGTATATAAAAATCTATTTCCCCATGGGAGATTCCACTCTTCATCGCCACCTTTCTGGCAGAATCTTCCACAATAAAACGTAGGGATGCTGGAAATAAAGGCTACCTTCCAGCAAAATTACTCCTTAAACCCAGCGCCACTCGTTAGAATCTCAAAGCACAAATGTATATGCCAAGAATTTATAGCCTGTAGGTGGATTAAAACTTCTGAGTTGACAAGCTACCACCCGTCATCAGATATGAAGATATGTACATATTCTTTAGACACTTAAGCTTGCTGTGGAAGGGGCCTCAGATTGGCATAAACCCAAACTATTAATATCTACCTTAGGCATTCAAAGCGCAGACCAAGTTACATGCTACTTAGAATTTTATGGCTTAATAGGAGGTCAAAAAGCTATTTTGTGACTCTTTAGAGGAATTGAGAATATGGAATAAAAAGAACTTGTTTTCCTTGTCTTAGTTTTCAGAAGAAGATGACCCTTAACAAGTTTGCCAATCAGTTCATTCAATAGGCTCATGTATTAGTCAGTGCAAGAATACTTTCTGAGGTGGTTTTCAGAATAGCAAGGACTTAAGCTGTAAAACCTCATTATGATATAGTCAAATTGATGGTGACTGTTTAACAAGAAGACACGCCCCTATAAATGATAATCACTTATATACTAGATTTTTCTGCCACATTTTTAAACTTTAAACGTGGAATGGGAGCCTCTTTTAGTCCCTACTGCGCTGTAGCGTCATACCCTCCTAACAGACCCTTGTGCAACTGTCTAATCATCCCCAAGATTTAGGCTGCAGTTGACTTACAAAGAAGTGACGTTTTTCATATATTTTTGTTATGAATGTATACAGAAGTACTACTATGCCATAAATATGATTTCAGAAAAAGAGTACATATGATGCAGTTGCTAAGCACAATTTGAGAGAATTATGGATGGAGTAGAGGAGGGACTATCTACATTTACCAACACATTTTGTTAGTTCAACCTAATTATAAAGAGTTTTCTATGGTGAGCTTAGTACATCTTCCAATGATTTGTTAAAAAACAAACTTCTGACTAAGAACAAGGACAAGAGCTCTCTTTAATCAAATATATGAGTACAAAGTACTATCATTACTTTTTAGTCAAAGCGTCATGGAATCTTTTGAATATAAATTGATCATAAGAATAAAATTTTAAGTTTTATACTTGAAGGACTTTATGGTGAAGTAATTGCACCGCACCAACACTCAAGGTTAGAGCCCATGTAGCTCTTGGGTTGATATTTCTAGATCACGGAGAGATAAAATTCTTTTTCTAGCACTAGGTGACGGATAGATAAACTTCTTTCCATTTAATTTACCAAAAAAGCATATAAGATAGAAAAGGAACAAGTTATAGACTACTTACACCTGGTTCCTGTTGATGAAGTAGAGGAGTTCATGAGTCTATACCTTTAGAGGAGTTTGTACTGAGAAGGAGAGGTCTGACCAGCATTTTGACAGTATAAAAAGATTATAAAGTTTAACTTTATCACTATTTGATATGTACCGCGGAATTTTCGCTGCTGATGGCTCAATTTGGGATGCATCTGTAATATCAACTAATCATAGACATAGGATATTATGGTAATTATTTGAAGTCAGTATGTCACCCAAAAGCTATGATTTAGTATTAACTAGAGAAGTTGAAAGCTTTTGAAACAAGAAATTCTGAAACTGTCCAGGAGCCCAGAGCCTGACTAGCTATAATAATAAGAAGAAGGCTGAAGATATTGTAAATAGATTACCTTATATTATTACTATACTGTAAAAAATTCCATTCCCTACTGTGGGTTAGTGATGCGCTGGTCCATTTAAAAGGCGAAAAATAATTTTTGACAATGAATTCTATCTCATGATGTTGGAAAATTAGAGTTGCTTGAAGTTTAATAAAAGTTGTTCACTTTAATCACCTCCCAACCTGCTCTAACCTAATTGAATATCTCAAATGTTGTGTAATGCCTCAGCGACCTTTTAGAGATTAATGGACGCCATCAACAGAGATTTCAACTTGTCCTGCATACTTGTATATGTGGAGGACATAAAATTTCTCTTATGCACTTTCATGGGACTTATTGCGCTTGGAGGAAGTGTAACTCTGGCTTTCTGCTGCTATCCAGAAGACTAATCCCTGTATTTTCTACTTCTTCCAGGCTTAATTAGAGTACTTTGTCTTTGTAATATAACAAAGGTCTGCAGCCCTAGTATGCTAAGTTTAAAGCCTCCATAAAGATGACTATACCCACTAACAAATGCGACATAAAAGTTTTCTTAGAAATGGTCAAATATTAATAGCAAATCATTACTAATTTCATATGTACTGATGAACCGCTAATTAGAATTCAAAAGTAGGATGTCTATTTACCTGGAATAAATGGTGAAATAATGCCTTTGACCCATTTTAACAGCGTTATGCAACTCATTGTGATACAATACCCCAATAAAGAAATAATTTATAGTACAGACTAATGCATCCCTTTTCACTATTAAGGTGGTGCTTTCCTAACTAGATAGTAATAATAAAGCAATGAGTCATTTATTTTATTTAAATCCTTAACTGCTAATAGAGAATCATACTATAACATTCAAGGGTGCTTGTCTTTGATCTACACTTGCAAAAAATTCTGGTGTACCTACATGGATTAAAATGTAAGGTTATAGCTGGACACAATTCACTATGCCAGTTACAAAATCATATTGACTTTGAAAGGAAACTATCAAATTGGATCTTAAACCCCCAAACTTACACCGTTGATATAATTCTTTTTCGTGGAGCCAAAAGCCATAATTTTAATCTTTTTTCATCTAACTGACTGTAGCTGAAACAAAGAATCTTGCTAACATGATGTATGAAGTTATTATCTGAAGTGAGTACTATGACAAACCTCCACAAGTGATACAAGCACAGGAAGAGATGTACAAAAGTACTTTTTAGTAGAATGTCAAACATTAAAAAATGAACTTAGCTAATCTGAGGTTTACTGGACTTCTGATTTAACCAAAGAACTAATTAACATGCGCTAGTAAGTAGAACATGATGGTATTTAGAAAATAATGAATTCTTGAAGCCTACGTATTACTGAAAAATTATAAATTTTAACATCTTAAAAACCAATGTCATGTTGTCATTGTACCAGTAGAAAATTTATTATGTAATAACAGAACTTACCACTTGGTAAAAACTTAAACACATGTCACACTGTGCTTACCAGTGTTGTAGGCCCTATGAAGGCTGGAACAGGACATAATAAAACATACTAGTAGCCTTAGAACACCTGAAGAAGTGGATGGATGTAAGGGATATATATGACTTAGGTGCAGTGACAAATGTTAAGTTATATCAATGATTACACTATACAAAGACTTGGCTGCTCTCCCTTCATTCTCATGAATAATGAAACTAATTTCACTTTCAATATTAAACCTAAGTAAAAGTATTTATGGCGATTCATGGAGTGAAAACAACATCTTACCACCCTGAGGCTAATGGAGCTGTCAAGTGATGCAATAGTACCTTGGTTAACATTGTCTGGAGAACTGTAGTATACCAGCCTTCAAATTAGATCTCATTTTTACATATTGTCATTTTTGCATACAATATCTGTTTTTATCTGCGACTGAGAAGATAAAACCCTTTATTTGCAAAGAAGGCATTTGGCCTTGCCACCATTGTTTATTTTTGTATAGAAGATACCACTGGAGTGGAACCACAGTGGTACTACTCAAACCTGTCTTCTTCATTTTTTCAAACTTTAGAATAAGAATATTCCACAAATCAGGAAAAGATGGATAAAATGAAAAAAATGAACTATAAAAATAATCTAAGTTGCCGCAATTTGAACCAGGAAGATATTTACTGTATCATAATAACCATGGCTTTGTACAGGAGAACTAACTAACAAGCATATAGACCCATCTATTTGAGGTAATAAATATTTCATATGACAATGGATATAAGCTAAAGAACCGTTCAGATGAGCATATTTTAATAGGGTCCATGCCAAGTTACTTGTTCATATAACTAAATGCAAAAAGAAAAAAAGAATTATAATAGTAGTAGACTTTATAAACTATTAAGTAAATAAATTAATTTAAGTAATAGTAATAAGCAAAAAGAATTGTGTTTTTATAGTTAACTTACTCCACCATTATTTTTATCTTTAGTTCTGGCGTTTCTTTCTGACTTCTTTGTGCCTAATCAATGTTATAATGCATATCCTCTCATAAGGGGCTACTGGATGATTAAAATGCTTCACTTGTAATACCTTCTCAAGCTCTAGTTTAGGTGTGATCTCCAGAGATGGCAAAGCTGACTTAAATTTTGTGAAGATCTCTGGACTTGGGAGCAAAGGAACTTTAAAGGCAGGTTAATAGATAAGTGGGGATTAAGGCGTTTAAGAAGATGATAAAGAAGCAAAATGGTGAGATGTTGGTTAATCTAGTATGCAACTAAGCCACAAGTAGCCTTAAGAATCCTTAAAGTATACGCAAGGGCTGATAACCTCCTGGAGAAGCTCCTCTAGTAATAAGATGGCGTTGGTGTCATCTATTAGCAGTTGGTTGTTCTATGGACATGTGAGCATCTTGATAGCATATTGAGATCTACTTTCCTTGTGTCTTTGTCATGTTAGCGTTTTAAAAATAGGAGTTTTTCAAGATTCCTACTGTACTAGTAATGCTCTTAACATTTGGTTTTGGTGAAATAAGGGAAGTGTCGCCAGAAGAAATTTATTTCATAGTCTATGGAAGTGTAATGTCAGAAATTTAGTGAATGGGAATAAGCTTAAGATATCAAGAGGAAACCACATCAACCAATCTGCAATTAATATTGTTTATTAAAGGTATGAAGACCATGAGAACAACACTACCAATAAGAAAAAAAAACCTAAAAGAGAGAGAAAACATGCATAAGAGCCCTGAGTTCCCAAGGAAGTATTATAACTGATTCCATCCCTGAAATCAGGAATAGAGGGTGTCAGCTCTACAGTTCTCTAGACTGATGCCAAGGTCCAAAGGTGGCTTGAAGCTGCAAATTCTCAGAAAAGGTCAAGAAGGAAGTGGAAAGTTAGTTAAGATATAAAATAATTTATTAAGTTTAAAAGTATTCAAGATTTATATGGTGAGTGGGGACACGGTGCCTCAGGAATTGCGAGGCCCCATCCATTCAGGATCTTTCCTGATCTTCCAGATTGGCCACTTCGTGGGCATCCTAAGTGGATTTTGCCGCTCACCTGACTGAATTGGTGGAAACGCCACCCCACGTGACTCAGGAATTGGGGAAGAAGATCCTGAAGTCAATTTCGTTTGGATAGGTTCAGGAACCAATAGGGTATGGATCAATCTGGAAGTGAAGTATTTAATTCGTTCATTATCTTGAATTCCAACAACGCCCCCCTTAATATCCTGTCAGAGGAGGGAATATGGCTGAAGTAACCAACCATGCACCCAATTGACTACAGTCCCTTGGTTGACGTTAGCAATGGAGTACTTGGATTTCACCCTATGAACGACCTTATAGGGTCCAGACCAAAAGACGTCTAGCTTATTTTGTCAGCCTCCAGGTCGATGGTGATAGAAGAGAACAAGGTCACCTAATTGAAAAATTGGTAAGGAGGGTTGTCCGAGATTAAATCGGGATGTCTCTCTTCCAGTAGTGGTGACAATGCCTTGGGTGGCTAGGGCTTGAAGCTGGACAATTTATTTGGCTAAAGCCCTCATGGTTAATTTAAGTTCTCAGGTGTGGAGGTCTTGAGCAATGGCTGGATGCAACTTGGTAGCCGAGGTGCCCACCCATATAGGGATTCAAATGGGGACATCTTGATGACTCGGTGGTAACTTACTCTGTAGGCAAGCAAGGCGCTGGGTAAGTAATGGCTCCAACGAGCAGGATCTGAGGCAGCTAATTTTTGTAGAATGGAAATAAGAGTTGCATTAGCGCATTCTACCACCCCATTAGTAGACAGGTGGTAGGGGTAGCGAAACTCTGGGTAGTGCCAAATAGCGAGGTAAGTTCTTGTACTACCTGTGAGGTTAGTTCAATCCATTGTCTGAAAGTAAGGTTTGGGGGCACCCATGCTGGGTGAAAACAGACCAAACGAGGAAGAGGGCTGTGGCTTTGGAAGTGGCAGCTGGGACCAAATTCGCTTCAACCCACTTGTTTAAGAGGTCCACGGCTAGGATAATATACTTATGGCCATGCAACCCAGTGGGAAGAGGGCCCATCACATCAATGCTTACCACATTAAAGGGACCAGTTGGGGCAACCACCAAATGTTGGAACTGGGGGTTGGCTCAGTCTTGCGATTGGAATACCATGCATGCTTCCAGGACCTCCTGGATAGTCTCAATCATGCGGTCCCAGTAGCATCGTGACTTCAGCCATTCATGAGTTTTCTTAGCGTCCCCATGCCCCATGGTGTAATGGCCCTCTAGAATAACATCAGTTCTGGAGAAAGGGCAGACGTAAGGGAGCCACTTCTTGTTGATCTTTTTATAGAGCAGCCCATCCTTAATTTGAATGTCTTGAGTCATCCTTCGGAATTCAGCTTGGACCTCAGGGGTTTCCAACTTCTACTGCTCAGGTCAGCTTATGAGATCATACAGCTGGTCCTCATTGGGGGTCAACGTTTCTAGCACCGGCATCCTGGAGAGGCCATTAGCATTTTGGTGAATCGCGCTGGCACAATGGACAATGGTGAAATAATAGCTCTGCAGTCATTAAGCCCACCTATCTAATCGGCCATCTGGGTCCTTCACTTTCTAGAGCCACTGGAGCGAGGAGTGGTCTGTAATAATAGTAAAATGAGTACCGTAGAGATAAGGCCAGAAATGTTTGATGACTAGCAAGACATCTAGGCACTCCCTCTTGGTAAAGCTGTAGTTCCGTTCAGCTTTACTCAGCGTCTTACTTAAATAGGCCTTAGGATGATCGACTTGGTTCTCATCATGCTGGGCTAGGATAGCCCCGATGGCAACATCACTTGCATCCATAAACATCAAGAAGGGTTTGTCGAAGTGCAGATGGACTAGAATGGGTTTAGTACATAGAGCAGTTCTTAAGGCAATAAAACCTGTCCTTGTTCAGGCTGCCATTTGAACGGTACATTTTTCTGAAGGAGTTAGAACAGCGGCTCAGCGAGGTTGGCAAACTAGGAGAAAACTGATGAAAATAGCCCACCATGCCTAGGAATACCTGAATATCCCTTAAGATTTAGGGCGTGTCATCTTCTCAATGGCGTTGACCTTGTCCGGTATAGGCTGGATGCCATCCATAAAACTTTATTCAGGAATTCTAGTCCAGACTGGAAGAAGGATCATGTTGAAAGTTTAAGCTTTAGGGACTCCTTCCATAGCTTATTGAAGGCCTCCCATAGATGTTTGATGTGCCTATTAAAGGTTTGTGAGAAAACAGTAATGTCATCTAGGTAGACAAGAATGCATGAAAGCTTTAAAGTACCCAAGGATCCCATCCACGGCACGCTGGAAAGTGGCTAGGGCGTTACAAAGGCCTTGGGGCATCCTTGTGGGCTTGAATAGTCCTTCATTGGCTATGAGAGCACACTTAGCTTGGTCTTCAGGGGTGAGCTCAACCTTCCAATATCCGCTGTCAAAGTCCATGGTTGAAAAGTACTGGGATACGGCGAGCAGACAGAGGAAATCATCAATTTAGGGCAGAGGAGAACTGTCCTTTTTGGCGATGGAGTTGAGTCACTGATAGTCCATCACCACCCAGTGGCTGCTGTCCTTCTAATGAACCAGCAGAAGATGAGAGGCCCAAGGTCTGCGCAATGGTACCAGGAGTCCAGCGTCAAGTAGTTGTTTTATATTCAACGGTCACCTGGGCCTCTTTAACCTTGCTCTTTCAGTAAGGTCAAGACCAGAAGGGAGGAGCATTCCCAGTTTCTACATGATGTAGGACTCTGTTCATTCTTCCAGAGTTATAAGTCGAGGTCAAAAGTAGGTCCAAATACTCTTCCAACAACTCTTGAGCCTTATGTTGTTGGTCTTCCAAAGGTCTTTGCTGATATTAGTATCTATTAGACTAACTGAGGGTGGAGCTTCCAAGATGAAGTCTCTTAAGCCCCTAAAGCTTCAGACATCGGCAATAGCTTCCACCAGTAGTAGGCGGACATAGGCAGCAGGAGTGTTTGGACCTACTTTTTTGGGTTTATCAGTAAGGTTGGCCAACAGCACTGATATAGATCCAGCGTAAGCTGAGTCTAGGATCCCCAGGCAGGTTAGCACCTCTTTCACAGATGGGCTGTCTAGGCCTTGGACTTCCAACAGGTACCCCAAGGGATGTTAACGTGGACTCAGGTGTTGGCAATGACCTGGGACTTTGTGGGTATTGTAGTTGCCTTAGGTAAGTAGATTGGCATGCCTTCTTGCCCATCAACAGCAGGAGGGGGCAGTTGGACTCGGGAGCCCCTAATGTGATATTCAAGCCAATCAATTCGGCCTTCACTCTCCAGCAGAAAAGTCCAGGCTTTGACCTCAGTCTTTGAATTGCGAGGGGTCTCGAAGATCAGTGGAGCATGATCCCAAGTAAGGATAGAAAGCCGCCATCATAATGGATTACTTCCAAATAATCTTGAAGAAATTGAGTCCCAAGGAGCAGGTCATAGCTATGGTTATCTAGAGCGACAGCGGGCGTATTTACAGCAAGCTTCCCAAATCATATCGGCAGAGAGGAATAAGCCCCTATAGATTGGGTACACTGGGGGCCAGCCGTGACATACTTCATATAGTGCAGCATATTGGGAGCAATCTTGACGCGCTTCATTAACTTAGAGGATATGACATTCATGGGGGAGCCACTGTCAACTATGGCAAGGACTGGTATTTTATGAACTCAAAGTGCGACCCAGGTAACCAGATTTCTGAACTGGGGTGGCAGCGTGAGGAACATGGGAGAGTCATCAGAAGATGAGTAAACAGTATCAATTTCTTTATTATCATTGGATACCAAAACTTCCTCTCCAGATGCTGTAGCTCCTGGTTTGTTCAAGGATATAGAGGGTTCTTAAGGCTGGGTAGGGCTGTCAGCATGAAGGACGAGGCGCTTCGTGCTGACAGCCCTTTTCCCGCCTCCTCAGCAAGTCATTTCCAGCAGGTCTTGGCACTATGTCTGAAACCGTTACAGTAAGTGCATTGGGGTCAAGGATTTTTCTGATTTTTGATCACATAGACTCTAGGACTGTAAGAAGGGCCTGTTAAGGTAGCCTTAGAGTGCAGAATCGATGTAGGGATCTTATTATGGGCCTCCTTAATCTCTTGGATGCAGGTAAACCCATATTCTGTCTGATCATATGCATTTGAGCCTCAGGGTAGGATCCCAACGCAGAAATGACAGCGGTAATAGCATCGTCCAGGGTGATATGATTCATAGTTACTAAGTGGTGTGCTTGGGCGTAAAAGCGGCTGGCAAACTCCATGGGGCTTTCTCCTTTATTCAGTCGGATACCCATGAAAGCCTGTTTATTTTGGCCAGGGTTTGATTGCTGCCGAACTCTTGGATTAGGGCTGTATGGACCTGATAGCAAGTTGTGCACTCCTTCAAATGGGGAGTCATGATCTCCTGGCCGGTGCTATCTAGGCAGGAGTGGATATGCTTTACCTTCTGCTGATCAGTGGCCTCCTCCATTGAGCTCTCATATGCGTATAGGAAGGAGGCAATGCTCTTCTGGCTGGGGATGAACCTTTCTTTAAAATAGGTTTAAACTTAGTTACAAGCGGAGTGGAGAGGGTGTTAACATCAGGGGAGGGCATTGGCTCCAAGATCTCAGTTTCCACATAGTTTCGGGGGCCCTTCTGGTCTAGCCATCATTGTAGGCCCTCAAGGTCCTCTTAGATATCATCCCAAGCTTGATTGATGGAGGAAACGGAAGCTTTATTTGCGATTTACTCCTTTAAAGATTGAATGTTGGCACCTTGAAGGTGAAGCTGGCCCTTGAGGGTGGTCAAATGGGTTTCAAACCCTCGACAAGTTTGCTCAAGCTGAGAGATGCAAGCAACAGTAGGTTTGGCAAAAGCGCTTAAGTTGCCCATTTCATCTGACAGGGCGTTAATGAAGACCCTAGGGTCAAGGGGGACTCCAGCTGTTCGGAGTTTGCATCCCTGAGCTACATTCCAAATTTGAATGCATAAATCAGCCAAGGCTGTCATCACATCCTTCCACCACGGGTCCTCAGGGCCAGCAGCGGTGGGAGCTGAGGGACCTGGGAGCCTGGGGGGTCCATGGAGACCCTTTGGCTCTTTAGGTCCCTCACGCCCTTCAGGACCTTCACTCCTAGATAGGTAGTCGCGAGAGGCCAGCTCTCAGTAGTGTTGTTGTAAAGTCTGTACCAGATCCTCGACTTGGGGGAGGTGTTGATTCTAAGTTGCTTCAAGGAGTTGGACGTTCTGACGCAGCCCATCCTCAAGATAACCAGAGATACCGCTATCTAACACCACCACTTGATCTCGGACTTTGTTGACCAGTTGCTGGTTATTAATAATGGCCTCACAGTTGAGTGAATGAAGGAGGAGGTTGCAATATAAAAATTGACAAGGTGGGTGTGTAGGGCCTGGGTGAGCCCCAGATGTCGGGAGACCTCTTGATGGTGCAACCCAACCAGTTGGAGTAGATGATGGATAGCATGGTGAACAAAGTTGTGGAGGTAGCATTTGGGACCCAATGTGAGTTCTGCTGCCAGCAGCTGGGCTTAGCTGTAGAGGTCCCACATTGTAGAGGGAATGGAGGAGGCGCGGGAATGGCAGGGATGGGCACCCACAGAGTAGATGCCATTTATTAGTTGTTAGACAACCTCGTTAAGGTTTTCATATTGAAGTTGGTACTGACTTCCATCGATAGAGGGCAGAGTGAATTGGAAAGTGGCTCAGAATTCTAATATTTCAGGTTGAGCAGCCAGTATTTCATGCCACAAGGTACTAACCCATTAGGAAACACTTCTTGACTGACCAGCGGCTTGGTCTTCAGGGCTGCTAGTATTTTCCATTGTGATAGACATTTTCACTTGGGACAGCTCAGAGCCCCCTGTAGTGAGCACCACGTTTGTTGGCGCTACATTTCTCTAGACTGGCGCCAAGGTCCAAAGGTGTCTTGAAGCTGCAAATTCTCAGAAAAGGTCAAGAAGGAAGTGGAAAGTTAGTTAAGGTATCAAATAATTAATAATTATAAAAGGATTCGATATTTATAGGGTGAGTGGGGACACAGTGCCTCAGGGATTGTTGAGGCCCCATCCATTCAGGATCTTTCCTGATTACATGGAATGGCCGCCTCGTGGGCATCCTCAATGGATTGGGCCGCCCACCTGACTGAATTGGTGGAAACTCCGCCCCATGTGACTCAGGAATTGGGGAGGAGGTTCATGAAGCAAATCTGCTTGGATAGGTTTGGGAACTGATTTGGTATGTCTTGATCTGGAAGTGGGGAATTCGATTCTTTCATTATCTCAGATTCTGAAGGAGGGTATAGGACAAGTGGGCAAGACTGGATGGTCTAGGGGTGTTGTCCTAATTTTGCAGATATAAGAACAAGCATCAGATTCCAGAAACAAGGTATTTTCCATGACTGGATATGGAGGTTCCGTTTAAGAGGCATGGATCCAAAGAACCAATAATGTGAGCTGAGAGTTAGATGACTATGGAAGCGTTTCAGTGTTCAGACTTGGTAGGGAATCCTTATTGATAGCTAATTGATATTATAAATGGACAATAATGCTGTGGCCGCTATCAGGGCTCTGAGTTGTGGGAAAATTTGGGTAAAACACTAATGACGAGTATCACAGGTAGGGTAGAATATACTAGGTTCAGGAAGCTGGAACAGATGTAAACCTTTCTCCAGATTACAATGGATGTGGGACACCCCCCTACCCTATGGACGAGAGTATTATGCCCGCCACAAACCGGACAAAAATGGGCAATGGCGTTGGATCTATTGGCAGTTCAATATGACCTTGTAAGGCACTTCATATGTGAGATTTAAATTTAGGGTGGAGCAAGGGGTGATGAGTATACTAACACATCTTCTTCTGCTCTTTTGGATGTCAGAAAATTAACCAGATGTATTCCTCCAATGATTAATCGTTATTTGGGATAAAATAGGCCAATCCTGGCAGAATGGCTTATTGGCTGGATTTTGTAGTTATTGGTACGATTGCTGATAGTTGTTCACCAATTGGGTTGAGCCAGATCTATTAATTCGCTGAGATTGGAAGTTAGGGTTGGTCAGGGCCAATTGATGTTCCCAAATTGGTATATGGATCACCCGCGACTATTAGCTGAGGATGATACAATTTATATGATTTATTATATGTTGGCAGAAACTGAAAATCCTGAGTTTGAGGCAGGCAAGTATGTTAATGGTGCATAATTACTAAGTTGAATCCCATTTCAATGTTTATTTGTATAATAATTTATATGACTCACTAGTAACTGAAGGCTAATGATAAAGCCAAAACTAATTCGGTCATTGGGAAGGATGGAGTGAGAGGGTTGACACCAGGAAGAGAGTAAATGCAACCATCTAGTACTAAAAAAAAAGAGAGTAAATGCAGCGGGATGAAGAAAGAATGGTTGGCTGGAAGAACCAGTGATGAGCCAATAGGTTGATGATGGGCGCAGTAGCCCTTTTGTAAATATAAATACCTGGCACTTCTCTCTCAATAAGCATCTTCTTTGGCCTAATCTCCCTTTTTATATAAGTGTACATGTATTCTTGTTATTTGGTTTTAGGCTGGGGGATCCCCTATATGGCGCGGGTGATACACCAAGGGATCATCTGGTGCTTCTGGCCCCAACGCCTAAGGCAAAACAGCAAGACTCAACCAGTCTTCATACTGGTTGGCCTGCCGACCATCAGAGCCCACTGTTGCAGAAAAGTGATTTTCTAACAGTGGTGCCCAATACAGGGGGTTCTTCTGGTTGGTGCTGGAGTAGCTAACAGGGTGGTGAGGAGGTGGCGGGGATGTGCCGCCGTTTTGGCTGGGGAGTGGAAGAGCAAGTTGGTGTGACCCCACACCTGAGGTTAGGTTCCAGCTATTGTTGGTGGCAAGGAGGGGCAGCCCTGGACGCCCGCCCCACATGCTAAGTCTAGACATATTAAGAAATACCATATGGCCAAGTTGGTGGAAATGTCAAAAAATTACCCTGATGCATTCCTCTAATGATTAATCATTATTTGAGATGAATAAGCAAATCCCAGAGGAATGGCTTATTGACTGCTTTTTGTGGTTATTGGTACTATTGCTGATAGTTGCTCCCCAATTGGATTGAGCCAAATCTAGTGTTCCGCCAAGATTAAAGAAAGTTATGTTTGGTCAGGGCCAATCAATGATCACAAATTGGTATATGGATCACCGGTGACTAGTAGCTGAGGATGATCCACTCATATTAATTATTATATATCAGCGGAAACTGACAATCCTATATTTTGCAGCCAAGGATGTTTCTGGTGCCTAATTACTAAGTTTAATCACATTTCAATATTTATTTATATAATAATCTATACGGCTCACTGGTGACTGAAAGCTGAGGATGAAGCCAAAACTAATTCGGTCATTGGTAAGACTGGGGTGAGAGGGTTGATGCCAGGAAGAGAGTAAGCACAGCAGGATGAAGAGAGAATGGTTGGCCGGAAGAACCAGCAATGAGCCAGTAGGTTGGTGATGGGCGCAGTAGCCCTTTTATAAATATAAGTACTGGCTCTTTCTTCTCAATAAACATCTCCTTTTGCCTAATATCCCTTTTTGTATAAGTTTATATCTATTCTTCTTGGTTGGGTTTAGGCTAGGGGATCCTCAAAATGAGTGGGTGACACACCAAAGGGTCAGCTGGCGTGCTGGCCCTGACGCCTAAGGCAAAAAGGCAATGGTTGACTAGTCTTCATACTGATTGGCCTGCCAACCAGCAGAGCCCACTGTTGCGGACAAGAGATTTTCCAACAGGGGAGTATGGGATATCTAATAAATCCAACAAATCAATTATTGCTAGTGACCTTATTTCTTGGGCAGAAGGATTCTGGACTCATAGGCACATTATTAAAAGGTTGTAGGTAAGATGGGATTACCCCTTACATAGTGGGTAGCGTGTCAATGCGTTGGAAGCTCCAACTGGAGTGCTTAATAACCCGTAAAATATCTTTAAATTGAGGTTTGGTGAGATGAGGGCCTGCTGCATTGGGATGAGAGGCCAGATAATGTATCAAAGTATTGGGTGCAGTAGGGTTTTCTAGACCTAGGGCTCATAGAAAACTGCCTCTTGCTGCTGCTTAATGGAGAACATTTCGTGTAGGGAACATTACTAGAACAATCCATTAATTTAAAATTAGGGTGGTTTGTTGATGGTAGTCAATAAGTCTCATGCCCCCTGAGGAACGTGGGCTAAAGAGTTTTTAATCCTGATAGGTGCCCGTTGGCCAACCCAAAACCATGATTGTAATACAGACCTTAGTGAGTTGAAAAAGGCAGTAGAAAGTGGTATGGCATGAGTGGTGCAACACAACTTTGAGAAAACTAGGGTATTTGCTAATAATACTTTACCCACAAGCCCCGTTAAAAGTCCATGGAGACTAGCTGCTCAGCTTAGATAATAGCAAAGAGTTTACTCTCCATAACTGTAGATGCATATCCTACACAGACTTTCCATACTCAAAAGTCTTCAACAGGTTGATTGGAGGGGTTTCTTTGAATGGGACGATTGATTTACTGACTGAAGGGCGGTGAGAAGTTCCATTAAGCCACAGAAGCTGGTGCTTGCCAAGGACTATGACCTCAGTTTTGTGGCAATTGATCTTGGCGTTGATTACTTGTTCTTATTGTTAATGATTTGCTCTAGGGAGCAGGAGTCTGATGGATTTAAAATATTTATTACACAGTCATCTAAAAAATGCTGATACTTTGGGAGGGTTCTGACATGGAGAGGTGATACTCTCAGGGTCCAATATATGATGAGCAGAATTGGGTCCGGCCCAAAGTTATACAACTAAAGGCCATGTGGGTTGTCTTGTTTAACCTTTTTGCGGGATAAAAAAAGGTCAGTAACAAACCCTGGGCCATGGATAGCCATCGTAGCTGAATCAATTGAAAGCATCACCCAGTTAAGAAAATAGGGAGGCAGACAGAAATTTTCAAGGGATGCGCTAAGTATTTTTAATGCACCTGATCATATGCATTTTGTTGGTTCAAAAATACTAAGGCACCATTTGTCCTGGAATAACATATGGGCAACACTATGGATGTTGTCCCATATATTGCGAGTGGGAACAAACCCATACTGATTGCATTATATGTCTGTTTAAGCATTCTTTCCTAAACGCTTAGACAGTACCTTGGTCATTATTTTAGCATCCACGTTGGTGAGTGAGATTAGGCGCCAGCTACCCCTACCATTAGGAACCTAAAATGGCGACAGCAAGCTAATTTTATACTAACCTTTCAGTCTCGGTGCCAAAACACACAAATGGCAAACCTGAATGCCAGAGGCTCTGCTGCATGAACGACTGTTGTTAGAATGAGAACAAATTTCGCCAATGAGCGCCCATGGGCCATAGTTTGAATATAAACCTAGCAACAAACCAGTAAGACGCGGCCTCAGGGGCCATGGGTTTTTGAAATAATTGAGTTGGTAAGGTTGGTATAGATTTTGTCATAATAAAAACTGGAATCAGGAAAAGGGATTTTATTGGAAATGTAGAAGTAGAAAGATCAAGCATCAATTTCCTTAGTGTGCTAAGACTGCTTAAATAGATGATTGATTTTTGGGAATAGCTTAGAAAAGCTTGGGATTGGGGCCCTCAAGATTTTACTTAACCCAGCAAACTTTGAGAGAGGGGCAAAATGCTAAATTCCTAATTAGAATCTACATCAAAAGAGTCAGCGTTGGGCCACGTCGCTGCAGATTAGCCTCAGATGCCCAAATTGCAGCTTTACCACTTTTCTAATTATTAGCGTGATGGCATCCTGCCCAACAGACAACAAAAACCTTCCAGGGCCACCCCACATAGGGTTGGTCCCAAGAGGTTTTGAACGGGTTTGGGTACCCAACCCACCTGCACCCAGCCACTTTGGCATCTGTTAAGCCAAGCAAGATTTATTGAACAACGATCCTGATATGAGAGGGGAGGGTTCTGAGCTGGAGGCGACTTTCAACAACAACCTGATGCTGTTGGCGTTTTTTGCTAAAGATTTAATAAGGCACATTTGTCTTAAAGGATACAAGCCCTTTGTGCTTTTTCCAAAGCTTAGGATGCAGATTTTAAACTGATTTAAAAATTTTCCAATGACCCGATGCCATTGGGGAGTTTTACTGGGATTCAATACTGGGCACATTCTTTTTGGTAAGGTCACGCCCATTGGGCTCTGATTTCCAATGTTTTTAAAGCTGGTTTTAAACTGACAACATCATTTTCCAGTGGTTCGATGCTGCTGGCAAGTGTGGCTGAGGATTTGACCCTTGAGACTCCATGTCAGGCAGACAGCAAGTAGAAATTAGACTGGCCTGCCAGTTTGGATGCCAGAGCATCCAAGTGGCAAACCAGAATGCCAGGGGCACTGCTGCTGGTACGATGGATATAGAACTGGAAGGGAGCTTAATTTTCAACAGATAAAACGGAAATTTTTGAAGAGGGTGTTTTTATTGGAAAATTTTAAGGGAAGAGAATCGACCAACAATTTTCTCAGTGTGATGCACCTGATTAAATAGTCATCAATTTTGAGGGAAAATAAGCTGGGATCAGGTTCCGTAAGTTTGACCTAAGTGGTGAACTAATTGGAAATGGGCAGGTTAGTTCCCTGGGGACTGACATCATTAAGTTTGGCGGCAGGCTGAGTTGCGGTCAGTTCAACCTAAGAGGTGAACTATTTGGGAATAGGAGGGTTAGTTCCCTGGGGGCCAACATCACAAAATTTGGTGATGAGCCAAGTTGCAGTCAGTGGTATTGCATCAGGTGCAACACCCAATTATCCAGCAGGAAGCTGCCCATTGGGGGTGATGCCTGACGGATTTGGGAGGGGGAAGATTTTTGATCATTGTGTAAACTGAATTGCAACCATCAGGAGTTCCGGCCAATAGTTTGGCCTTCATACCTTTTTGACCATTTGAAATCTGAGTATCCATTTGATTGCCGCTCAAATTAGTTGTGATAAATTCCATTTCAGTGATCTTGGTGCAGATTTTACTAATTCCTTGTAACAGTTCTGCCAAGGAGAGTGCAAGTACTGGAAGCAGGATCTGAAGCTGAAGGGCTATTATCCAGCGCTTGTCTACCATGCGAGCAAGATCGCCCTGAGTAATGAGGGGTATGGCCATCCTCTTTAGTACTTTCTTGCTCAGGAACAGAAAGATGGCCTGATCGACACCCAGAGGATGCTCTTCAGGACTTACACTCCATTTCCTGAATATGTGCACCTGTTGGGCTTTGTTGCCATGGGTTTAAAGTTTTTGGATATTTCAGTGCTGTTTTCTTTTATTTTCCATACTAATTCAGCAGAAGAAATTGCTGGGAAAGGCGGTGTAATCTTCAGAGGGATGACTGTTATTTAACGCTCGTCTACCACATGGGTGAGATCACCCTGCGTGACAAGAGGGACAGCTGCCTTCCTAGGACCCTTCTTAGTGGGGGTGGGGAACACCACCCAGTCTAGGCAGAGGGGACGCACCCCCAGACTTAAATCCCCTTTTTTAAATAATGCGACCACAAAGGCTTCTGACCCACCAGGCAGTAGGCGAATTTCTAGAAGGCACTTATTGATTGAGGCTTTGAGTAAATTCACTATTAGATTGAAGTGTTTGATAGAACTCATAAGGGATGTCATCTGGGCCACTACTTTTGTATAGAGTTGACCTGCATATAGCGTCCCATAGTTCTTCATTAGAAACAATACTAACAAGACTAGATAAGTTAAGAGGAGAATAAGCTTTAAATTTGGATAAAAACTCTTGTATGTTCTCTGGTCACAGTTATCAGCTAGATTTAGGTTAGTGTAAATTTGAACCGTTTCAGATACTTCACTTGGTGAGGAAACAATTGCGCCTGTGCTAGTTTGAACCTAGGTACAAGAAGTACTTTTTTCATACACTAAAGCGGCACATAAAGTACCTTGTTGATTTTCCCCCTTTAGTGATCTGCGCGGAACCTGCAAAGATTCTTAAACGTGTTGGTCTGCAATTTTAACTCTTGTAAACTAATAGTATAGCAACCTATTCTCGCGTCCATGCTGGGATGTGACCCCTGCGTGGGGCATTTCTTTCCAGATGAACAAGAGAGCGCTGGAGGCGGGTAACTACTAATGTAGATGCGTGATTCCATTGCGTAATTATTTACTTTGTAGTAGCTGTAAAGTGTTGTTTCATCAGACCCTATGTTACTAAGGGATCTTCATGAAATGGGCACAGCATATGGGGTAAAGATGCTTTTTTGTTCACCTTGTGATAACTCCTCGCTGGATATTTTATCAATACTGAATTTATTTCCAGCTTGGTAAATTAATAGGTTGATCAAGTGAAGCCAGGGTGATTGTGATTAATTGGTGGTCTGAAAATTGAACCACAATAGCATCAAAACTGGATATTCTTGGCTTGAAGTGTGAGATAGGAAAATTTTAGTTAATGCAGGTCATAGACAGAAGTCTGCCCTGTTGTGTATGTGGCTGTGTCATATGCGTTACCCCAGAAGAATCACTGGGAGGTAATTTTATAATCCTCTATGTGACTTATGTGCTAAAGAATTTTAAAAGGTCGTTTTGGTATTGAGAGGTGAATGGCCAACGGTCAGTTGCTTCATTAGACCAACAGTTAAAATAGCCTAGAAAAAAGGTGGTATATGTGATATTTAATTGGGATAAACATGTGAGAAAGGTAATGAAGTCAGTTAAGATATTGAAGCATATACATTAAGGAGCATGAACTCTTCATTAAACCATAGTATCTTTTTCTAGTGCCTGTTAGTTTAAAATTTTATATGTATTGATTATGCTAAGCTCTTTAGTAGGGTTCATAATGAACCCACAGTACTGAGGCTAAGTGTAGTTCATAGGAATAAGAGCTTTTGACTACTCCTCCTATACTGAACAATGTGTAACTTAGATTCCCAAGATGTTGGAATGAGGATTGCATAAGGAATTCAGTATCTTGGCCTGTAATGAGAAATCCTTGAATCCTGCAATGTTGAACATCCCTTTTTTGGGTGCCAAGGCTGCTATGAGCGGTGAGGTGAATCATTAGACTCAGCTGCGTCCATAGGACCATATAATTTTTAGGTGAGAGGTCAATTACCTAATTTTAATTCTTGATTTGATTGTGAATTCAAGTTTTTAAATTGTGGAGGTTTTGCCTCAAATTCAATGTAACCTTTATAACAATCTAATTTGTTGAGAAGTTATTTATGAGAATATACATTTTCATACATCATTTTCACAATATTGTGTAGCGTGGGAAATGTATCCAAATCAAACGCTAAAGAAAATTGCTTAGGGCGATCCACTGCCTGAGCACTCATTGGAAGTGTTGAGTGTTGGTAGTAGGTCACGTCTTTAGTGTTATTGTTACCAGAGAGTGTATCTGGCCGTTTAATTCTTGTGCTGCCTTCTTGGAAGCTCTTTCATCGCTTTTTGTTGTGCTTTCTGATTTTTAGAGGACATAGGGGCCACAACTTAATTATTCACTTGATTCACCCCAACGAAAGGGTGAGTGGCAACAGTTTGTGTAACATCAGATCGTTGGTCATAATTAAAATTTCCTCCTTAGGATCTTCCTGATCCTTCCCTTAAAAGGGGCAGACATGCGCATGGTGGCCCAGGTTTTTACTCTCAGTGAAATGGGGGCTGCTTTTCAAGGAGGACGGATAGTGGTTCAATTTCAATATTACCAGGGAGTCTAAAAACAGCAACCTGAGGAATTTTAGACAACAAACCCTTGATATGTCATATATTTCAAAAACAAGAAATAGTTTTGCCACTGCTGAGCGTTGCCATTAAATAAAAGCTTTATAACTCAAACTGCTCGATAACCCCATACAATTTAAGCCCTCTTTTGGGTTTTGTTCAATAATGTTGTGAGGGAGGGTTTTGGGATGGTCATCAAAACCAATAAAGATAGTTTATCTTTATTCTAGTGGGTGCATTCAACATATATAATGTGTGACACTCCAAAAACCTTATCTTCAACTTTTACTTTTCAGCTTCATCAGCTACCTCTGTGGTAGAAAATCCTAATTTGAAAAACTGCAATCGAAGCTTCCTTTAGAAAGGTAGCAACATGAATTAATTTATTCTGCTGCTCTGACATCTTCTCAATAAAGATGGTGTTAATTACCCCATAATAAATGCGGATGCGTTGTGCACTGGTGAAATTGGCATGGAATTGGAAACCTGGCGGCACAACATTTAAAATTAGTATCATAGAAATAAGTCTGTATGGGGTGGACCTCTGCGTTAATGGCAAAGTGCCCTGCAAGTACTGGTGGTTCCTGAAACGTATGCTTGTTCCAAGGGGATTAGCATGGACAAGGGGTGGGCCCCTTTAGCCGTAGTGGTGTACTTCCAGTTATTCTTACTAAACGTAATTTAATTCTTCCCTATGTACATTTAATGGCTTGGGTAAAGTCAAATTAAAATGGTTATTAGTAATTAAGTGTTGCTAATGATTGAAAGATGTAATATTTTATTTTTCTGCATTGATATTAATTAACTTAAAAGCACAAGGAGCGTTAGAGCAATGACTTATTTCTCAAATGTGATAAGACTAGTTCAATGAGTTAAATTACATTCTTAGGAGGCTTATAGAAAATTTCCTAGTGAAATTTGACGGTTTAGTGTAAAATTTTCTTATCTTTTCTACCAGAGATTGTAAATCCCAGTGGGGAGCTAAGAAAAACTCCAGGACCAATTTACCTATGCCAATAATGTGATTTGCTAGGTGGTCTAGATTCTAGATAGCTGAAAATTATATAACCTGCTAATGTGATACTAGTATTATATTTTTAATTTGAGTAGAGAATGACACTTAGAGTCTTAGAGAGGAGAATTCCTTAGTATTTCTTAGAAAAAACTAGCAGTGTGCTGACAAGTAATTACCCTCATTAAAATTGTTTTTGTCTTTGGGTATTCTTAAGGGACAGAAATATTCATTATGCTCCCTCATTTTAATAGTGTTCTGGACCCCTGTGCTATTTTTTATTGGCTACCTTAGTTAAGCAATCCACTACCAGCAAATTTTGATAACCTTCAGATGGTTATCACAGCTTCTGTTCAATATATTTTTAGCTGTAAATGTCTCATACTAAAAACTGGACTTAAGATGAGGATGTACCTGCAATCTATAAATAAAGGTAAGTATTAGTAGAAGTTGATTAGAGCTAATATGTAATGGTTGAAATAATGGTTTGGAATATGCTTGGGGGAATCACCAGAGGCGCAGATAACTAAAGCTAATGCTTCAAAATTTTTAAGTTGGATGAGATTTTAGGCACTAGTTTATTTTTACCTAGCTAATAAATTATAATATATATAAAATATTCCTCTGAAAAGTACTTTCAGTATGAGAAAGGGTCAGTACTATTCAAAGTACTAGGGGATAATAAAGATTATGATAAGTGATAGGCTAATACCATGTGTAAGGATGGATGTAGATTTGGTAATGTAGATTTGATGGCACAGTATATAATTTAGAGTTGGAGTATATCAGGATAAATTATTCAAGGCTGGAATGAGATCAATAATGGTAACGTAGTTAAGTGGTTTGTATTATCTGCCATCAGGAAGGCAACAGATGGTAGTGCATTAGAGGTGGCATAAAGTTGTTGTTGGGGCGAAGATAAAAAATTAATCTTGAATAGAACCTCATTATTTGATATTAAGATGATATTAAATTAGGTATGGTTTTCCTATTTTATCCACAAGTAGAGAACTGTCAAGGCAATTTATCATGTTTTTATTATGTTGTGAAATTAAATTATAATGGAAATCCCTCAGCGCTTTGAAATCTAGTATTTTTAGTAAATTAAGGCCTCAGGAACAAATTTTTATCAGTCATTAAATTAAATAAAATTAATAGAAGTCATGATTGAATATAAAAATAAATTATAAGCCTAAAGTTGAGGCCTTCCCCACAAATCAGCTCATCAGCCCTAGCTTGCTTAACTTGAAAGGCTGGCTTGCTTCTTTAGGGATTTGGTCCACACATATTAGACACCAGACAACCTTTGAAAGGCAAATGACCATCCTCATTGGGAAAATCCTCTATGATGCTACCCAATGTAGCATCAATATCATATTGAAACTGGATGCACCCATGGAAAAACTCTTGTGGACACTCTCCAATATGTTCTATACATTGGCCCTCAGGACACAATGAAATCCTAATAACTTCTCCCTTGGCAGCTTAGCTCCAAGGTATACATGAAAACGTGTGTCATATTCTTCTAGAGCAGATCTCAGACCATAATTGAATTCTGCTCAACCACTTATCCTAGACTGGCTACAGGCGATTAGATCACTTACACTGTTATAAGTGGAGCAAAAATTTTAAACTGAGATTATGTGGAAAGCTTTTATATAAAATGAAATTTCAGTAATTTTTTACCTCTTGTAAAAATTAAAGATATTAAATGAATGTAAATTGTAAAGTATATGAAAATTTGGTAGCAATATTGGAGGTCTTCATGATTCCTAGTAAACTGTCATATGACTTCCACTTCAGTAATGGTATCCATTTTTCTTAATTCCTGTATCCATGAGCTCTGTCTCATAGTGATTATCTTGAACCAGGATGTTCAGGGGTCCTTGTTCAGTCCTCAATTTTAGTTGAGGGCTGTAGTTTCATCTCAAGTTATTGCTTCTTTAGCCAATTTGGTAATATTCTGGTCAGCTTTAGGTTCACTCAATGGCACTAATATAATGTGCCTCACATCAGTTTTCCAAGCAACTATAAAATTAGTTGTCTGCCGCTTTTGGTAATATTTAATCCGAATATTTGATTGTCTATGTCAAGATGATTCAGTCTGTGTCATTTTGTCATCATTGGCTGATTGCATATCATTTTAGACCCCAAAGTATAAAACTGGTTGATTTTCATAGTTTTAAGCGGTGGCTTTGTTGTCTTAATATACTTAATCTATCTAAATATCAGGTGTCAAAATATATTTGGTGGCGTCAATGCAACCAAATGGCAAATTTATTGGGCTGCTGTTGTCTTGTCTATAAAAGGGGTTGGTAAACTCCATCCATGACTAGTAATTTGCCTAAAACCTCGCCTGTCTGGTTTTGGACTCAGTTCATTCCAGCAGTCAAGGAATGATCTTCTGTTGCCTCAGCAGCCTCATCTGCAACACTATACTCCCAAAGATAAGGATGAGTAATGGCCTTATGCTCTGAAATGCACTCTATTATAACTAAGTTAGTTGCATCATCCCAAATAGAGTATTTGGCTCCCCAGTAACCTGAAACACTTGCAGGTCCGGTAAAATGGTCTACAGTTTTCAGGTTGTCTCCCTGTACGTGATAAAACAGTACTTTGTAGCCTAGGATGAATTATGGTAGCCTAGATAATTTTTGACTCTCATGTAGACTTTGGATAAAAGTCACCTCTATGTTGCTTGAGGCCTCAAATTGTTTAACATTAGTTTATTGACCAACTCTTGTTGATAACTTACAGGCAGCAGGATCTTTCAGTTTGAGGTTATGACCAGTGCTAACTGGGTGGCAATGTGAATTCTCATCCTTACAGGGCCTTGAGTGATATCCTAAATCACCTGGTGGTTGCTAAGCCTTTAATCTAACAGTGTGGAAGGTAGCAGCCAATCTCATATCAATTTATGGTTGAGGGCTATCTTCTTTAGTATCAATCATAAGGTTTCATTCACTCGCTCCACGCTACTTTTGGAAGATGGTGTGTAGAGAGTGGTAAACTGTTGCTTTACTCCAACCAAGTTCATTACTTCTTCATGAAGTCTGATGTGAAGTTGTTGCTTTTATCTGAGAGCAATGTTTGAGGACATCTGTGCCTGGTTATAACTTGATGGTATAGGTATCAGATGGTTGACCTTGTGGTGTACGTTTTGACCACTGAGGCTTTGCCCCACTTGTAAAGTGTTGATGGCTACTTGTATGAATTTTGCTCCATTAGAGGCATTCAGAAACGGTACCACCACATCAATGAACATGCTACTGATAGGGCTGTTGTGGAAATGGTTTAGATTCAAAATACTTCTCTAGTGGATGAAAACTCACAGAAGGTATGCACAATTCTAATGTCATGGACTGTGCTGATAATAATAAGACTTGCCTGGAATTTAAGGTGAGCGACCACCCAAAACCAGCCAGAATACCTGTGGTACAGAATCTATATTGACAGATGCAACAGTAGTAAGGCAATCTCATACGCTAACATAGATTTCTAAAATTGGTATGCATTGTTACAAAGCGCCTACCAGACTGGTAAATATATAAAATTTGACTTTTAAGGATCATTTTTATTGGATTTATTATAGGTTAAGAAAGGTGGAAAATGGAGCAACAACGGATCCTGTCAGGGTTCTCTGCCTTATAAGCTCACAAAATAGAATAAGGACCTGAATGATGGCATTCACTGTCAGTAATAATTTTACAATATAAATTATACTGAATCAGCATCCAGAAATTCTATGGTGCTGGATTGATCCCGTCCTGGCTAACTGACTCAGACTTGAACTTTGCCACAACTTTCCACTCCTGACGTAATTTTGCTTAGCAGATCAATGTCACTTTATCTGGTGGGCAATGGGGTGCATCCATGGCCAGTCCACATATGGCAGTCCCAATGAGTCAGATAGGGGTTTTGTACTTATGCCTATCAGGTATACGCTCATGCTTACTGGAGATGAAGAGCTATGACAGATGGGAATTACCACCCTTGAAACCAATTTATTATTCAATCTTCTCACAACAGAACTCAATTTAAATACATTGGTGGAACTTGAACTGCTGAAAAAACCTTTTGATAGGTAGAATCACTGTCAAGTCTCTGCTGGCAGAGGTCCCTGGCCAATGCCACTTCCCCATACATACCCTGTATTCACTGTACCAACTTATGAATGTTTAGCATAGAGAAAAATGATGTAGCCTTCAAGGGATACAAACTCACCCACTTCTCATCTACCACATAGGCTAAATTTCTCAGGGTAATGAGGGGGATGGCCAGCAGCTTTTTCCACTTCTTGGTCTAAAATGTGAATATCTTCCAATTCAGCTGCAGGGGTTGCTCCCCCAGACTTACAATGGGCCCCCAGAGGTCCATGGAGCCACTGAGGGGGTTGACAAACTAAAATAATTTGGGGGTCCCTATAAATCACTTTGGGAACCACTGAGTAATAAATTTAATTGTTTTATATATGATGTGAAGTGCATGCAACAAAGTTTCCTAAGTTTAAAGAAGCAGTATCATTTTTTATTGTTATAAGGTATGCTTATATTACATGATTATTTTTGGATGTGTTTGATTTCTTCTCAAATTCTGAATTCATTTTTGCCAGGTTTTTGCATTTAGAAGGGGTCCAATGACAAAATAATGCAATGAGAAGGGGCCTGACAAAGAAATAAGTCTGGGAACAAGTGATGTAGACTGTGGCTTATCTCATAGAGATAAAGCAATAACCTGAGTTAATGCAGGTCAATGAACAATATCCATCGTTAAACATCTGTTAAAATTTTGGGGACTATATTTGCTATATGCTAGAAGGGTTTTACACAGGGTCAAACTCACTGAGCAATAGGATGGATGATATGAAGATTGCCAATCCTCGGAATATATTTAAATAAATAAATAAATAAATAAATAAATATGGAGCAATTGCCCTGCCAACGCTTCTTTATTTCAACTCTATATTTACAGCAGATACTCGCTGCTCTGCTCTCTCTTTTCTCTTCACAATCCTCCTATTTCAATCTTCATATCTTGCTTATATATCAGCAACTTCAGTCAATACTGACCCTTTTGCTTATATTATTCGTTTCCGCCATATTCTCATTGATTCCAGCAGAGTCTACTATTCTTTTAAATTCACAATCGCCTTAGTTTGAGGTAATCTACTAATTATTTGTCGTACATCGACATTGCCTTATTGCCTGATTTGGAGGTGATCCACTAAATATTTGTCCAAAGCTTAGTATCACCTATCACCTTATGTCAAGGTAATCTCATCAATATTATTATACTACTCGGTTCAGCCAATCTCACCCATTCCGCTGTAACTACTTAGGGCTTATCATCCAGTCATATCAGAATCTCAACATCATTACTTAGTTTTGCCATTAGAGTAATTCTCATAAAAATCCATACGCCAGTTCAAACAATGTCCTCATGCCTTAAAGTAAAAATATCTAGGATCTGGAAAGATGAAGCAGCCAAAGTTAATTTTAAATCTAAAATTTATTTAAATAATTAAACAAAGATTGCAGTTCAGACTTGTATCGTTTACGTAGCGGCACAATAGAATTGATATGATGAAGTTGGCTAATGCTTCTTTCGGTTGCGCTTTCCCTTTTTCTTGGGCTCAGGAATATCAGTTGGTATTAATTCCAAAGTACCGCGCTGAAGTTCAGGCAGTTCTCTTGCGATCTTGCTCTGAGCAATCAGAAAGAAATTGACATCTTGAAGTTGAGAAGATAAGTCCTCGATTGTTGCCAAAGTATCCGCTTTGTGACGGCGGACTTCTTTGAGGTTGGCCAGTAGATGCTTAAAGATGGCCTCATCCTCCTTAACTAAAGGCTCCAGCTGAGCTATCATCGACCTCAGTTTGGAACTCTTATCCTCTTCAGCTGTAAGCTGAGCCATCAACTTGTCGCGCTCAATTTTGTGATGGTGCGCTTCGCTTTCAGTGAGCTCTAGCTGGGAGGTGAGTTGCTGGTTGATCTTCAAGCCGGCATCAACCTGAGCCTGATAAAGGATGCGCTGAGATTCTAGCTGCATCTTGAGTAAAGATATCTCCTCACTACCATCGACAGCCTTCTTTAACTTGTCTGCTCCAGAGCAGGTGGGAACCATAGCTTCAGGAAGGGCAACGAGTTGACCATCCGCTTGGTTCCTGACCAGCCGATGTACATAACAATCGCCGAGATAATCCCAAACACGGACCGTGCCCAATTCGAGGGCCAGCATGTGCCGTTTCTCTTCCGCATGCTTACGCGCATGAGCCTTTTTATACCGGCCACATCCCAGATGCCCACAAATCAAACAGGACCACCTATCCTCAGTAGATTGGCAAATATCGCAGGCAAGTTCAATTTTGCCTTTAACTTCTAAGGCATCGCCATCGGCTGAATGATGCTGAGCATGCCAGCAAACCAGGCACCTTAAAAATCAGTCATGGAGTTAAAAGGCAACCACTTTAGGCTTAAAGCTTAAGCCAGAAACAAAGCATAAACCAAGTGACTAGAAAACCTCTAAATAAGTTTAACAACAAAAGGCATTTACTCAAAGCAGCCATAAAATGAAAAGTCATCACGACCGTGATTTAAGCACATATTTGAAACCCAGGCATAGACCATCTGCCCAACTCAAAGTTTAACAGGTACCTGTTTGCCTCAGTACTCAACCCCCATCTCAGAGGGACTTCCTCCGAGACAGCTTCCCCACGAAGTCCCGTCACCGCCCCATCTAAGCGCACCAAACAAATTGGGCACGTTGGCAACTCATAGAACCGTGCCGGTATATCGTTGGCGTGCCGATAGTTGACCTGAACTGCATCAACAAAGATTCCATAGCAGATAGCTTCCTAAATTGGTTCAGGTTAACATCATTGTAAAGATAGAAGCAAGCGTCAACAACAATACGCTCGAATTTTGGCAAACAAAAAATGGTGACTAATCCAAATACCCAAGTGGTTTTTAACTTGAGCCTACAAGGGTGCAATAGACTAACAAAACTTTAACTGGGGCCTAGAAGGATACAATAAACTAACTAGCGCCCGCGAGTTAACGGGCAGTCGGTGAACCGAAATAAGAAATGCAAAAAGCAGAACGCTATAAAAGCCAAGCTACATTCTCACTAAAAAGCAAATTGATCAAAAAAGCAAGGCATGCGAATCCTTAAACTAGTGAATCGGGAGCCAAATAACTATAAACTCATAGCACATCCTAAAATAACTCCCCTTAAATACAACTGGAGAAAGACGCCAAAAATAACCACCCGGCGAAAAAAGCGCGCATTACCTCGAAGACATCAAACGGCTGACAGTTCAAGTGGTTATAGAAGGTAAGGGCCGAATTGAAAGTCTGGAATTTGATCAACGCCATAACACGAGTGGAATCCACCGGGTTGGTAGCCAGGCTAGTTTTGATGAGCCGGATGGCTTTCAGCTGGGGCAGGATGACGAAAGGGTCCAGAAATAGCATGATCTCCTGTACGCTTAACCTTGGCGGAATCGATATGATCGATACAATGGTTTCCTCTTCCAACATTTCCACTTCGCTGCTGGAATAGGGGAAGCGGACCTAGCGGTTGCTCCTTCGGCCAAAATTTCATCTGAAGGCGCGTCCTCCGTGCAGTGCGCATTTGGGTCATGTATGGGTTCAAATTCTTTAGATGTGGCATCAGTAGGACCATCCAACGTTTCAAAAAAGTCAGCGCTTTCTAAACCAAGTGCCGGAACGTCAAGCCGCTCTTTAAATAGCCGTATAGTGCCTTTGCGGGGCAAAGTAACGTGCCCAAGACGAAAACGCCGACGGTTAAAATCTTCGGTGTCCCAAGTAAAATTTACGCCCCCATCAGTTTTATCTGCCTTCAGGTTTAAATACCCGCCATCAACTTCGACGGCACCTTGAGGCTCGCAACTTTCGACGGGATCGATGCATAGGATGGTTATGGTTCGGGCTTGTTGCGGAGGGGTAGGAGGGTTGTCTAAAGCATTATCACGTGGGGAAGTACAACTCGATGAACCATCAATTTGAAAAATGGAACAAGGGTGCTTTAAGAATCTCGCTTTGAATATTAGCTTTGATCGAAGCTCCATCGGGTAGTTCAGCGTTAGCACCAACCTGGTCTAAAAACCAGGTGTTCAGCTGCGCCGGAGCTAAAAATGGGAAATCTTGATCGAAGGTGGGGCTTTGAACTAAAGGGCTACGGTGGGTATCCTGAACCTCCTCCCCTCCAGCTCCAACTTCACGATATGCATCCTCCTAATTCAATTAGTTACCGTTAGTCGGAAAACCAGAGGCGGTGTGAGCAGTCATCGATGTAATCGAAAGTAAGCTTTCTTAAATCCGTTCACCCTAATTTGCGCAATGCTGATCTGTCAGTGATTTGTGAAAGCGGATTACAAGGGTTTACGTAACGGATCAGATAATCTCTTAAAAAGGCGTAATTATAAATTAGTAGAGACTCCTTTTATTTAATCTATGGTACTCACTTCAATTAGTTTAGAACCCTAAAAAATTACTCTCCTGAGTAAGCCAAATGGGTCAGGATTTGCATCTCATTTGTTGTAATAGAACTAAGACTTTAATTCAAACAGAATATTTCCCTCAATTATTTTACCCTTACACCCTGGTTAATCATTTTTATCTTATTTCCTTTGATACCCTAAAAAACCTTTTCCCTTTGATAGATTTTTGAATGATCCGGTATAGAAACCTGATCAGATGTTCTAATATATAATTAAGTATTTCCGATACTATAATTTTAAAAATATTCAATCTTTAAATTTTACCACAACCATCTATCCCCAAAATATTAGGACAATTTTCAAGTTGCACCTGATAACTGACAACTGCTGTGATGTGATAATCATGATATCCATGGTGCTAAAACACTCCCTCTCATAATAGAACTGGATTCTAGTAACTTCATAACAGAATAGTGATCCTACCAGGGACAATACCCCAGAATATCAACAGAGTGCTTGTAACTCTCCAGTTCCCAGAGAGTTGGTGCAGAGTGCACAGCCACACCACCAGGGAACCAGTCAATAGTATGATGGTAAACAGAGCACCACAGAGGATGCCAGAACAGAGGAGACCCAGGGCAAGGGTGTACAATATGGGATATAGTAGTAACAAACTAATAAACAACAAAACTTGGTTGGACCCCAAAGGGGAGTCTGTAGCCAAGTGGGGATCTGTGCAAGAGGGCTTGGGGGCCTTGAGCTGGAGAGGACCAGGGCTTCCCAATGGTGCACCAGATTTGGTAGATATTTTAGTAAAAATAAGATGACCTACATTTTTGGAGAACTCCTCAAGGAGGTCTGTGCACAGGTTCACTCAAGAAACCAATTAAAAATGTAAAGATAACAGGGATTTTTTATTAGGAAGATAACCAACAAGAGAAGTTGGTCTCATAGAAATATATAAACAATAGGGGGTGAATCATCAATCAGGGAAAATGGTGCTAATGTAAGTCCCGGGAACTTCCTCTGGGTGTTGATAGGGCCATTTTTCTGTTCCCAAGTAAGAAGGCACCAAAGAGGATGGTGGTACCCCTTGTTACTCAGGGCGATCTCACTCATATAGTAGACAAGCGCTGGGTAACAGCTCTTCCACTTTGGATTCTACCCCCAGTACCCACACTCACCTCAGCAGAACTGTTATGGGGAATCAGCAAAATCTGCGCCAAGATTGTTGAATTGAAATCAATTGGAACTAAATCAAGTGGCAATCTGCCCAAATTCAGATCTCAAATGGTCAGAAAGGTATGAAGACTGATTTATCAGCTGGAATGCCTGACAGTTTCAATTCAATTAACATGCCAATCAAACAAATCACCTCCCTACCAAAGTCATCAGGGATCATCCTCAATGGGTAGTCAACAGCATCAGACATCATTGACAAGGGTTTGAAGCCCCCTGCTGACCATTTGGGTGTTGCAGCTGATATGATGCCACTGACCAAACAAATGGCCCAGCGACTGAGCATGGGCTTGTTGGGCATCCTGAACCTGTTCCCAACCAAATGGACCTGCCCCTATGTGGGGTGGCCTTGGGGGATTCCCGCTGCTTTTCAGGCCAAATGCCATCATGCCAACCATTGGAAACATAGCTGAGCCTCAGTTTGGACGTTTGAGGTTGAACTGATAGTGACTCAGCCCACCGCCAAATTTTTTGATGTCAGTTCCCAGGGAACTAATCCACCCATTCCTAAATAATTTGCCAGTTAGGCTAAAATTGATGGTCCCAATCCCAGCTTGCCAATACCCCAATTGACCACTATTTAATCAGTTGCATTGCACTGAAGAAAAGTTGGTCAATTTTCTTCCTTTCCTTCCAATAAAATTTTGCCATAAAAAACCAATCAATTTTTTTATTGTATTGATCCTTCTGGCCACATCCCTGATGGCGTTTCCCTGGTGGCCTGTCTGTCAGTATACTGGATGGACTCTACCCATAATTATGGTCACTATGGCCCCTTCCGTCGCTGATTAATTCAGTGAGTCAGATATTTCTGGCACTATAACCCTGCTATCATGAACTTCTGACAACAGTACACTTGGGATCTTGTGGCCTTACATCCACCAACTGCAAGTGAGAATCTGTCTCCTTGCCTCCCTAGTCGAAATGACCCCATATGCTGATGAACTCATTGAAACTATTTCTGTGGTTCCACCCCCTGCAGCAAGGCCCCCTGGGTCTGGAATGGGCTCACTGTGGTTCGTCATCAGAATCATACTAACTGTTGTTCTACACCAACAATTCATCATTTCGCAATGCCTGGCTCCATACAACATTGTTTGGTTGACAATGCCTCTGGCATTCTGGCTTGCTTATTGGGTGCTTATGAATCCTGACTGGCAGGCTGGTCTAAACTTCTTCTGCTGTTTCCATGACATAATCAACCAACCATTGTTTCCAGCCACTTCCGCCTTGCTCTTCAAACTGAGCGCTGCAGTGGTTACCCTTTACCAAATGAATGTGCAATCAGTATTTTGCTGTTTGTTGTTTGTTTGGTCACTTTCTGACTTTGGGAGAAGTATCCACTCTACCTTGGAGAATCTTCTTCAAACCATCTAAGCTGTGCATATTGTGGATTTTTCCTCCTCCCACTAGCCCGGAAGGAAGCTCAAGTGTCCCTTCCTGGGAGATAGCCAATCAAGTCCTTGACACTCTTGCTGAGGTGCAAATGCATACAGTAATTGCACTTAATAACGCTTCCACGTTATCTCATGCCCAACAAGGGATCACGTTATTAGACACTGTGGATGGGGATGCCCGCTGTTGGATTAGAGGCCTTTGCACTCTTCCTCACAAACAGTAGACCCCACCCCACTGATGGCTGTTATTTCAGCTGCCCTGAAACCCCCTGTGTCACAATTAGACCACCTATTCAGACTGCTCTATGCCATGGCTGAAGCCCCTAGCCTGGTTTCTTTGATTTCTACCTTCCATGAACTGGACCCACATCAGGTTTCTCTATCAATATGCTTCAGGCAGTCTTTAGATCAGGGTAAGATTTGGGTTCCACTCATCACGAGGTCTGGTCCGCCGTCCAAGGATCAGTAGATCAAATATGTGCCACCGCGACCACCATTAATGCCTTTCCCCACCATGTTACCCATTATCAGAAGGGGAATTTTATGATAGTATTACTCAACGTAGATGCATATGACGCGCTTGCCTCCAAACAAGTGGTAGATCTGGGTACCAATCCTGCCGTAACCCCTGTGTCCAAGTTGGCTGATACAGATTCACCTATAAATGAATCTGTTAAGGCCCAGATGGAGGAAGTCATTTCCCCCACCCTCATACTCCCAATTTTTGCTCCAGCGAAAGCCCCCAACCTTACCCCCAATTTGCCAGTTATTTCTTCAGTTGCAAAAGAGTTGGTCGAATCTTCCAATAAACAAAACTTTGCTTATTTCCTATTGCCTATGAAGATCAGTGTCAGCTCGCATCATGTCTCCTTCAAGGCCCTGGTGGATACTGGAGCTGTGGGGAATTTCATGAGTGTCAAGTTAGCTCAACAATCAGAACTGGAAATGGATGCGGGTCCCTCAGTGATGGTGGCCTCATCTGCTTCCAAGACCTCATATGTCATTCGCTGACTGGTTCCTTTTTCAATCCGCCAGTTCAGCTTCTGCGATTGTTTTTCTGCCATGCTAAATTTGGTGTTTTCCGGTGGTCTTAGGTGTGGGGTGGTGGCACAGACAACATTTCAAGATTCACTTGGAGTCTAATATGGTGTCATTTACCAATGACCATCTGGAGGGTGAATTTCCTCTGATCGACACCCTTAAGAAGACACAAGGAACCAGTTCTATCACTTCCTAGTCACTTCTGTGGGCATCCTGGCTGATTTTCCAGAGAGTTTAATGCACTATCAAAGAATCTTTGACTTGGAAAAGGTGGATCGCCTGCCTACACACACTAGGTTTTATTGTGGGTTTTGAATGACCGTGGAGTTGGTGAACATCAACTGTCCGTTGTATCCCCATACAGCGGAGAAAGAAATTGCACTCAACACCTGGTTGGATGATATGCTGAAAAAAGGGTGGTTGTTCAAGGAGACCTCGCCCATCGCCTCCCCCATCATCTTCTCCAAAAAAGTGGATGGTTTTCTCCATCCCTGCGTGGATTATGGCCACTTAAATAAAATAACGGTTTCTGATCCCTACCCTTGCCTCTGGAGCAGATGATCATCCAGGCAATCGCCAAATCCTGTGTGTTCTCTAAGCTGGATCTGGTGAACGCCTTTAACCAAATTTGGGTAATGAAAGGTCAAGAATGGTTAACAGCAATCTGGACAAAGCGTGGCATTTTCCAATTCCGTGTAATACCCTTTGGGCTGAAGAATGCTCCCACTACATTTCAATGTATGATCGACAATGTACTGGGTGACCTCCAGTTTACCTGTGCAGTTGCATGCATTGATGATATCCTGTTTCACTCCCCGACTCCCAAACAACATGTAACTGACTTGGAAGCAGTGGTGGCCGCCTTGTATAAGGCAGGCTTGTTCATCAAGCCTTCCAAGTGCAAGTTCTATAAGGAAGAGGTTACCTTCCTTGGGAACCTCATCCTAAAAGATGGTTATGCAATACCTCCCAACAAGTTAGATGTGATCTGATAATGGCCAACCCCAACTATCCAGAAACAACTCTGGAGTTTCTTAGGAACCTTCATTTTCCTAAAAAAATTTCCCCGGCACTTTCCCAGCTGGCTGCACCACTCCACCCCCTTACAGGGAAAAACTTACTGTTTCATTGGACTCCTGAATGCCAACAGGCGTTCATATCGATCAAAGAGGTGTTCATGTCTCCACCCAATTTTAAAGCATGCCAATCCCACCAAGCCATATATTGTTGCATGTGACACCTCGTTGGTAGCAGTGGGGGTGGTGTTGCTTCAGGAGCAAAATGATTTAGAACACCCTGTTACTTATTTTTCCCAGAAGTTCACCGCCATGGAGAAGTCTTGGGCCATATATGACAAGGAATTGGCAGCTGTTGCATGTGCATTAACTCATTGGAGGTATCTGTTGCAGGGTGCTCAACATGAATTAATGGTCTGCACGGATCACAAGGCCCTTTTGTATTTTTGTAAACCCCAAAAATTGGTGCATTGGCAAGCCCAAACCTATTGGGACCTGTGCAGTTTTAACTTTAAATACAAATTTGTAAAAGGTGCGCTCAATGTAATTCCCAATTTTCTATGCCGCAGCCCCACCTACTGTTCCTTGGACCCAGAGGAAATGGATCTCGTTACCGTGATTCCTGCCACCCAAATCCTGTCAATCATTCCCCCATCGTTTCATCCATTGCTTTGGCTCCTGACACCCTGCTAGTGGCTCAGGTTTTAGCCAGTTAAAGGGCCTGACTTGAGGGCGTGGAGTTGGTCGAGCAGTTGGCTCACCCAAGTTATAAACACTCCCTATACTCCTTAATGGGAGGGACTCATTTACTTTTGGTCTCGCATCTGGGTTCCCCCTCCTTCAAAATGGAGGTATTCTGCGCACATCATGATCCCCCCACAGTGGGTCATCCCAGCAACAAGAAATGCATCAACTTGATCAAGTGGACCTTCAATTGGGTGGGTTTGACAAAAGAGGTTCCAGCCTGGATCGCCAATTGCATTACTTGCGCCAGGGCTAAGTTGGACCACTCTGACAAAAATGGCCTCATGCACCCCTTACAGCAGGTGGAGGGCCCATGGACATCAGTGTCCGTGGACTTTATCATCAAATTCCCCTGCTCTAACAGGTTCACAGCGGTGATGGTAGTGGTGGATTGCTTCCCAAAGTTTTCCCTTTTTATACCTTGTACTCTCATGATTACATCAGAAGAAACTGCCCACCTTTTTGTATGCCATGTGTTTTCGATGTTTGGTCTCCCCCAGGAGATCATCAGTGACCGTGGTTCCCAGTTCACCGTGCAGTTTTGGAGTGAACTCCTATCAATCCTGAAAATATCCCCCTGTCACTCCACTGTGTATCATCCCCAGTCTGATGGACAGACCAAGCGGGTCAATCAAGTCCTTGAACAGTACCTTCGTTTCTATGCTGTAGTCATGCAAGATACCTGGGCCAATGACCTTCCTCTTGCTCAATTCACTTATAATAATGGGACCCACGCGTCCATGGGGTTTTCTCCCTATGAAGCAAAGTTGGGTTATAATCCTTCATTCTCAGTTGGGCTGTGCTTGCAGCCTGAGGTTCAAGCTGCCACGGACCACACTGCCCATATCAGATTGACTCAATCCTTGGTGCAGGAACACCTCACAAAAGCCATAGATGACTAAAAGTGGTTCGCAGATTGCAAGCATCTTTCAGGTCATGATTTTACAGTGGGCTCTTATGTTATGCTCAATACCCGTCAATTAAAAATTCAGGCCCCTTCCTGTAAGTTCGCTAATAAGCGCTCAGGTCCCCATTTGGTGGAGGAGGTATTGGGCAATGGGGCGTTCCAGTTGAAGCTCCATGTGCATTGGAAGCAGCATCCCATTTTCCATGTTTCCCAGCTGTCACCCTTCAAGGGTGTGATCCCCATGGAACTGGAACTAATCATTGTCAAAAATGGGGAAGAGGCCGAGGTAGAGGCTATCCTGGCATCCCGAAAATCCTGACGTTCTTTACAATATCTCATGGCTTGGAAAGGGTATCTGGCCTATGAAAACAGTTGGGTCAAGGCGCGCGATTGTGTGAACTGCATGGACCTGGTCGAAGCATTCCACATATCCCACCCTGAAGCTCCCCCCCCAAAAAAAGTTGCGACGATTATAGCAATCAAGTTACCCAAGGCGCATAAAAATGTGGCTCTTGTGCAGTTTCCTGGTGGTGGGGCCCTTCCTTTGGAAAAAGGAAAGGGTAAGGTAAGTGCCGGGGAATGTCCTCTGAATATTGATCAGGCCATTTTTCCATTCCTGAGTAAGAAGGCACTGAAGAGGATGGTGTTACCACTCATTACTCAGGGCAATCTCACTCACATAATAGATGAGTGCTGGGTAACAGCTCTTCCGCTTTGGATTTTACCCCCAGTACCCACACTCACCTCAGCAGAACTGTTATGGGGAATCAGCAAAATCTTCACCAAGATTGTTAAATTGAAATCAATCAGAACTAACTCTAGTGGAAATCTGACCAATGTTTGGATCTCAAATGGTCAGAAAGGTATGAAGACTAATTTTTCAGCCGGAATGCCCAATGGTTTCAATTCAATTAACATGCCAATCAAATAACTTTTTCTCTCTCATTACAATCACTTTTGCAACTTATTTGATTCAAGTCTGACTTTAGTTTGATAATCTCACAGAGGAGATTAGTTTGCGCCAATAAAATAAGATATAAAAAAGAGATAAAAAAAGAACTATTACTAAAAAAAGAGATTAGTTTGCGCTTATGTCAGGGAGCAGTTGAGCAATTAAGGTAAAAGGCACAGGTGGTAGGCCCGCAACTTCCAACATTCACAAATGCCCCAGAGAAACTGGCGGATTAGATAAAAATAAAATACTGTCAGTTACTATTTCCCCAGAAATCCTCGCTTGGCAGGCATAATGTAACCAGTACATCAACACGCCGCACTCTCAACCACTCTTGTCAGTGGAATATGGAGTCCAGGTGTTCCTGGATATTCAGCAAATGGCGTTGTGGGAAAAATTTGTGAGGATGTGCACATTCATTTCCCAACCGCGGTGTATGTCACATCTCACTCCATGTCATGCGGTTGGCTGGATCTCAGTTTCAAAAACAAAGAGGCAGCAGACGAAGCTGCTGCAGTGCGCGTTGTGATCAACCTTTCTGAAGGGCAGCAGTTCATTGAAACTAAGCGCACCAGATGGACAAAATCCAACCAAATTTTCCTCACATTCAACTTTTTGCCCACTACGGTCAAGCGTGCCATTCTGGAGCAGCACCTGAAAGCTGGTCTACCATATACGGCGAAATTCAATCCTTTGAGATTCAACGCTTTACACTGATGCTACACCTGTGCACCGGCAAAGCCATTGCAGTTCTGACCCCAACTGAGGAGATTGTGAAGGACCTAACCCAGATCCCGCACTCCACTTTTATTAATATTGAGGGGCATACCACCCACTTTTTCTGGGTAACCATGGACAGCGCACCCCCCATCTGCACCCACTGTGATGCGTTCAGCCATAAGGCACACGCATGCCCCACCAAGGAGGGCATCACATTCCAAGAGCACCTCTCAGCGGCCATGACCAACGGGGAGGCTCACTATGAACCAACCACCAGTACCAAAGAGGCCTTCCCGTGGGGAGCACAAGGCTGCTACTTACTAGTAAATCCTGTCTCCCCTCAAGAGCGAAAGAAGGCCAAACAGGCCCACAGGGCCGCGGCCAAGGTCGCCTCCACTATCCCACACTCCCAACGCCAGGAGGACATTGAAACCTTTGTGGCAGAAGCAACTCAGGAATCCCTCAACCAATCAGATTGGGATGCCTAAGCTGATTGGGCCACCCAATATGAGGATCCAATGGGCAACTTGATCTCACCTGACCTTTGCGCCCAAGCCCCAATTGGAACTGATTCAGTCTCCAACCTACCTGAAAATTTTTTTTGACCCAAACGTTAGTGCACTGAACTCAACCGCACCGCAAAAAATTTGTTTGACAGCGTGGAAACCAAAAAAGCGAAGGCAAAAGCCAACGTGAACCTGTATGCTAAAATTAACAAATCTTTTGATAGCGTTGCTGCAACACCCATGCCGCTGTGAAGGCCCGTGGGGATCCAGAGGAGGCTGGTAGGCCTGGGTGCCCACCCCCTAGCACCTAAGGTGCGATGAGGGGAGCCTTCTTTTAGGGACATTGAACATCGCCAGACTCAAGGCCTCACCGTCCTGGGCTAGGAAACTGAGTTTTTTTACAAAATAATTTACCCGTGGACATCCTGGCCATCCAGGAGTCCCACTGTCCATGAGGTTCTGAGGACGCTTGGAAAACCATGCTCCTCCCTTCCCTTTCCTTCTGGTCTGAGCACTGTGGGGTGCTTGTTCAGAAAAACAATTTTTTAAATTTTTATCATCTATCCTTCCTTAATGGCTGAGTCCTCATTGTCACATTTTTGTGGGCCACCGTGGTGCACGCTATTGTCAACATTTATGCCCTGACCTGTGCATGAGAGCGTCAGGAATCTTTCTCATTGGTCAAATCCCTTCCGTTACTCTTAACCCTTTTGTAGTTAGCAACATGAACTGTTGGTTAAACCCATCCACGGACCGCTGGCCTTCCTCATCCCACACACCCCAGGGTCATGTAGAACTTCGCGTTCTAAAGGCTACCCTTGGGTTGTTTGATGCGTTGCCATGGCAAGCTCCACTGCTCGAGAACATGATGCATCCCCACGTCCACAACGGCCAGTTAAGGTCCATGTCCCGCATCAACCTTATCCTCACGCCGGTGCAATTTCAATCCCATATTTCCCACTTCCACACATCAAAAATCAATTTCTCCAATCACTGGCTGGTCTTGATAACCTACCACCTACCCATCACAGTGGCTAGGGCTCCACATTAGTGCAAACTCTGCCCACCCAAACTCACATCTCCAGGATTTTCCACATGGGTGGAATCTGCGACTTTGGCAAAAAAGTTCATTACAACATTTTGTGCGGACCCAATTTCCACATGGTCAGCCTTCAAAGCGGATACCATCTACCACGCTCACCATCTCTCCTCCCAATGCTCACAAGCTACCTCAGCTGTCATCTCGTGCACTCTGGAAGAGTTGGCACACCTGGAGTTCAACATCCCAGCCACGGGCTACAGCCCTGCTTGGGGCTGGAAGTGGGCAGAAGCAGCTGCCCACCTCAACACGCTTGAAAGGCAACACAAACATTGGGTTTGTGTCAGTACAGGGCCAAAAATATTACAGAGGGTGGCATGTGCTCCATTTATTTTTAAAAAATTCTTCGCACCACGCCAGAGCGTGGCCTGCACACAGGTGTGGAGGTAAGACAATTCCATCACAGATATGCCGGCTGAAGTGGCTATCAATATACAAAAGTATTACTCTGAGTTGTACTGATCCGATCCAATTCTGCTGGCCAAAATGGCGAAATTTCTTGATAGCACTCACATCTGCACCATTTCCCAATACCCGGAGTTAATGAATTTGATTACTCTGGACAAAGTCTGGTCCGCCATCTGCAGTGCACCAAATTTGAAATGCCCCAGCCCTGATGACATTCCGTATGAGTTCTATAAGAAGTACTTCAAATATCTATCCCCACTGCTGCTTACCTCCCTTAACCAGAGCCTTCTGGATACGCGCCTTCTACCAGGAGGGCAAGAGGCCTTCACCATTACACTCTTCAAGAAAGGGGATAAGCTAGACCTAACCAATTAGAACCCCATTTCTCTAACTAACACAGACACCAAAATTTTAACTAAAATCATTGCTAATCATCTAGGGATTGTAGCCTCTGCCACCATCTCCCCAGAACAATTTGGTTTCATACCCAGAAGGTCAATTTGGGACAACGTGCACTCTGTGGCTAACTCATGCCAGTCCACGGCCTCTAGGGCACTAGTATTTTTGGACCAACAGAAGGCCTATGATAGAGTAAACTGGGAATACCTCAGGGCCTGCCTCCACCAATTCCGCTTACCCCCTCGCTTCATCAGCTGGGGGATGATGCTTACAGAATCTGCAACAATGGCAGTGCGTATCCCTGGCTTCCTCACGGAAGTAGTCTGCCCTCAAAGGGGCCTACGCCAAGGGGACCCCTTAGCCCACTCTTATATAACTTCAGCCTTGACCCACTACTTCAGAACGTGAATGCCTGCCTCACTGGGGTCCATGTGCCAGGCCAAGCCCCAGTCAAGATGATGGCGTTTGCTAATGATTGTGTGGTCAGGGTGTCTAATAATCAAGATGCACGTGCGCTTAAAGCTCTCATACAGGTTTATTCCCGGGCAAGTAATGCTGTACTGAACGCCTCCAAAACTGAAATCATCCTCCTTGGTCGGTATCAAACCTGCTGGGCCCCAGCGACCTGTGTCCAGCCTGACCCATCTGCTCGCACACGTGCTCGCCTTCCCTGCCCACCCCACACCGCCCCACTTGTGCTCCCCTTCGTGCCACGCCCTACCATTGGGCCTGTCCGCCATCTGGGGGTGTGGGTGGAGGCAGGCGGGTATGCCTCAGCAGTAATGGAAAGTCATATTCTAGACAACGTGACGAAGTGCATCGCCTCCCTCAGAGCCCACCCTACTTCCCTTACTGGCAGGGTTGTTTTAGCCAACTTTATGCTCCTCTCTAAAGTCTGGTTTGGAGCCCACGCCATCGCCTTCTCCCCAGGTTTTTTCAAATCTATGTATGCCCTTCTGCAAGGGTGGCTTTAGTCAGGTCGCCCACTGCCAGTGCAGCTTGAGGTCATGTTTGGCCCTCGTCATTGTGGTTGCATGGGCCTGCTCGACTTTAAAGCCCACGCTGCCAAGATCCTGGGCACCTGGATTGCGGCCGTCACCGCCCCTATGCTCCCCCCCAACACTGGTCCCGCGTGGCCTGCTCCAACTTCTCCCGCGCCCTGGGCCTTGCCAATCCATCACACCCTCACTCCTTGATGAAATATCTGGCTTCCCACCCATCGGCCACAGGTCCTCATGGTACTGCGCCCCACTTCAAACGAATCCTTCTCTCCATGTGGAGCACTGAGTGGAGAATCCGTATTTGTGGGCACACAGCCCAGAGAGGCCACCCCTCTCCTCGGTTCACGCAGGAGGTACAGGAGCTACCCATTCAAGACGGCTTGATCCCCACACAGCCCCATGTCCTATCCAAGGGTGGACTACCTGGACATGATGGACATCCCTTATTCCCTTGAGACCCAGAAGACTATTTGGAAATATGCACACCACCCTCTGTTGCTGCCTCATATCCGTTTCCATGTGTGGCGCTGCCTGAGGTGGGTATTATATGGCTGAGCGCTCTAACGCTTTACACTCATCCTGCGTCATGTGTGGCCAGTATGGAACGCTGTTCCACCACCTGGAGAAGTGCCCTACCTCTGAAGCGATATGGCGCGAAGTTCAACGTCTGCATGGCCAGGATCAGGCACATCCCTTCAGTCTGTCAAGGGATATGTTTGCTATATCCATGGATCCCCTCATCCACCCTCCCTCCGTGCTCTGGTGGTCGCAATCGCCATGTGGACTATCCACACAATTGTCTTGGATGCCATCGCAGGCTCTTCCCCCACCCTCCCAGAAGCTGTCCATAGATTCCGGTCCCATTTGATGGACCACTTTCAATTGTGGATGATTGGGTACCTCCCACCGCGTCACCATCAGTTGGTCTCCTCCTGGTTCCCACTCTGGTTCATCAACTCGACCCCTTCCTCCACATGTGTTCAATTGTGGTTATGGCCCCTTTACACGTTCCCCCCTCCTCCCAATAGTGGCGTTCCCGCTAGCAACAGGAGATAGCATTGCTTCTCTGAAAGTGCCTTCACTGTTATTGAGTTTCATTTTTTTTCTTTCATGTTTATTTTTGGAAGTGTCCATCCCCTGGTCAGCCTTCCCTGCAATAAATTAAACATGCCGATCAAACAAATCACCTCCCTACCAAAGTCATTGGGGATCATCCTCAACAGGAAGGCAACAGCATCGGACATCATCAATAAGGGTTTGAAGCCCCCTGCTAACAATTTGGGCGTTGCAGCTGATGTGATGCCACTGACTGAACAAATGGCCCAGTGACCAAGCGTGGGTGGGTTGGGCGTCCTGAACCCATTCCCAACCAAATGGACCCGCCCCTATGTGGGTGGCCTTGGGGGATTCCCGCCGCTTGTTGGGCCAAACGCCATCATGCCAACCATCAGAAACGTAGCTGAGCTTTTTTTTGGACGTTCAAGGTTGAACTGACAGCAACTCGGCCACCACCAAATTTTTTGATGTCAGTTCCCAGGGAGCTAATCCGCCCATTCCCAAATAATTCGCCAGTTAGGCCAAAGATGAGGGTCCCAATCCTGGCTTGTTTATACCTAATTGACCACTATTTAATCAGTTGCATTGCACTGAGAAAAATGTTGATCATTTTTCTTCCTTTCCTCCAAAAAATTTTGCTATAAAAAACCAATCAATTTTTTTATTGTATTGATCCTTCTGTCTGCATCCCTGATGGCGTTTCCCTGGTGGCCCGTCAGTCCATATACCGGATGGACTCTACCAGTACTTATGTTCACTATGGCCCCTTCCGTCATTGATTGGATTCAGTGAGTCAGATATTTCTGGTACTATAACCCTGCTATCATGAACTTCCGACAACAGTACACTTGAGATCTTGTGGCCTTACATCCACCAACTGCAAGCGAGAATCTATCCCCTTGCCTCCCCAGTTGAATTGACCTCATATGCTGATGAACTCATTGAAACTATTTCTGTGGTTCCACCCCATTCAGCAAGGCCCCTGGGTCTGGAATGGGCTCACTGTGGTTCTTCATCAGAATCATACTCACTGTTGTTCTACACCAACAATTCGTCATTTTGCAATGCCCAGATCCATACAACGTTGTTTGGACGGCAATGCCTCTGGCATTCTGGCTTGGCTTTTGGGTGCTTATGAATCCTGACTGGCAGGCCGGTCTAAACTTTTTCTGCTGTTTCCATGATAGCTAAGCCTAAGTGACCCAATAGGTGTATCCTACCATCAGCCAGGGTACTGTAGCTTAATATTGACCAAACTTGAGCTATTGACTTTAGGCAAAGCTGACCTGATCTTGCGATATCAAAAATTGAATGGTTTTTGAAACCCCGTTCACCAAGCAACCAAATTGAACCATCATTATTCATGATATAGCTGGTGTATTTTAACGCCCTTGCTGTAACGCAGGGCCAAGCATCACGCACATCCCCAGAACCAACCTAAGCATTTCTCACCTGAACCCAGTGTTGGTCCAGGGTATGTTTGAGATCAGGAAGGCCTGCTAATTTAATCTTTTTGGACTCCTGATGACCAGCTTTATAATTAGAGTTGGTACCCCTCAATCATGTTATCAAGCTATGACATTACCCTCTTGTTCTTTTAAGGCTCCACCCCCTCTAGGGGATGTTGCCAGGGAAAAGTTTTTGTGGGCTGGGGCCAACTTCATAAAGGCGATGGTTTGCTGAGACTTGGGTCCTGCAGCATTGGGGAAACGCTCATGGAAAACTTTGATCAGATTTTGGCCATGGGTGCAGTCACATGCTGGTATCCAACTGTTCTCCGCTGCATCAAATCCCTTCCAGGATACAAGGTACTCAAGCCTTTCTTCTTTCTTGACATGAGGCTACAATCTCCTCCACTTCCCCCTCCGGCGCCCCATCCACGAGATAAGCCTCTAGAGTCTCTGGTGGAGGCCCTCAAACAAGTAGCTTACTTTTATGGAAGACATCAAAGATCTGGAATGACAAAGGAAGATCCAACTGGTATGAGGCGTGTCCCACCTTTCTGACAATGTGGTAAGGCCTAATCCTCTTTGGTCCCAGATTTTACATGGTTGCTTGATGAGGATGTTTTTAGCACCCAGCATCATGATATCCCCTTCCTTGTACACAGAACCTACCTGTCTCTTCCCATCCACGCTCTCCTTATAAGCTTGAATAGCTGCATCTAAGTTTGTGCTCACCCCTGGTATACTTTCTTGATAATTTTTGTAAAGTTCACCAATGCTTCCACCTTGGATTCACAACTGGGATTCATTTGAAGGCGGGGTTGAAGCCATAGTTGTCAAAGAAGGGGGAACAACTGATTGATGCATGTTGGGCGTTGTTATAGATGAATTGGGCCATGGGGAGATGGGAAACCCAATCTGAATGGTCTGCGGCAGTGTAACACCGCAGGGTCTGCTCCAAGCACTGGTTCACTTGTTTAGTCTGCCCATCTCATTGGGGGTGATAGGCAGTCAAATGGCAAGGGCGAATCTGAAGAGTCTTACACAACTCTTCCCAAAAGACAGAAGTAAACTGGGGCCCCAATCACTAATTATCTCTTGAGGACCCCATGAAGAGCAAACACATGGGATACGAAGAGCCTAGCCATCTCTGCTTCAGTTACTATGGTTCTGCAAGGGATAAAGTGGGCAAACTTCATAAAACGGTCCACTACTACCATGATGGCGTCGTAACCATCAGATACAGATAAAACCACAATAAAATCAACTACTACAGAAGTCCAAGGCCCTTCAGACTTTTGAACTGGTACTAACAATCCCACGAGGGGCTGGTGATTTGGCTTCATTTGATTGCAGACCAGGCACTCCTTACAATACTTGGCAACCTGCGCAGCTAATCCCTTCCAATTGTAAGTGCACCGGATTAGCTCTAGAGTCTTTGCCTTCCCAGTATGGTCAACAGTGATTCTGTCATGGTGGTCCCAGATATTTTCCAGGTGATGTGGTCCTGCGGGAACCCATAAGTTCCCCTGGAACCACACCATCGCCTCATTCACGTGGTAACCCCTGGTATGTTCTCCTGATTTAACTTGCTCTTGGTGGGGACCATAGTATACTCAGCTGACAATAGCTGTGAAAGGACAACCTTTCTAAACATAGTATAACCCTCTGCATTTTCAAACGGAGAAAGCTCTGGCCCATGAGCCAAGGGAGAGTGAGACTATGACACAATCTTATTTGGAGGAAACATCAAGTGGGTATTATGCATCCCTACCTCCTTAGGATCTAAAGTCAGTGCAGGGTTTTGGCTCAAAGCATCCGATAAATAATTCTCCTTGCCCTTTGTAAACTCATAAGAAAACAAAAATTGGGCCAGGGTCTCATGCCAGCAGGTTTGCCGTGGGGTCAGGACATGAGGTGCATGGTAGTACAGAAATGCATGGTGATCTGTACAAGCGCAGAATGGAAGGGATGAGCCATGTAAGTGATGACGCCAATAGGTCAGTGATTCCACCACTGCCAATAACTTTTTGTTGTAGATGGCGTAGTTTAACTCTGGCAAAGACATTTTCTGAGAAAAATATCCCACTGGATGCTCTATTCCACCTTTGCCTACTTGTAATAAGGAAGCCGCTATAGTGAAGTTGGAGGCATCAGAAGCCGCATTAAACTCCTTTTTGAGATCTAAATGACAAAGGATAAGCGTGGACATTAGGATGCACTTTACCACTTGGAAGGCACCCTGAAAAAATGGGGACAACTGGAGTACTATTGCCCCACTCACCTTATACAAGGGCGCAGCCAACTCAGAAAATGTAGCGTGAACTTTTAAGGAACGTACACGTCCCCAAAAAACGCCTCAATTCCTTGACCAAAGCTGGGGTGAGCCACTTATGAATTGATTATTCTTTGTCTGGAGTTATCATGTGACCTTGATTCAACATGACATAGCCCAGGAAGGCGTCCTGGGACTTAAAAAACTCACACTTACTATTTTCAGCGTAAAGTTGGCTGCCCTCAAACTCTCCACCACTTACTGCAGGTGTATTGCATGTAACTCTCAATCAGGGGAAAACACTTAGAATATCACCTATGTAGGTCACAGCGCACACACCTAGCAGGTCCTCAAAGCCGCATCTATACAAAGTTGGAAGATAGCAGGCGCATTTTTAAGCCCAAGGGGCATAACCTCAAAATGGAAAATTTCTTTTCTGGTTTGGAATGCAGTGAGCCATTCCTGGCCCTTCTTGATCTGGATCTGATTGAACGCATTTAAGCAATCTAGTTTGAAGAAAACTCTGGCCTTCTCCACATAGCGAGCAATCTGAGATTTAAATGGAATAGTATGAAAATCTGGTACAGTGACATTGTTTAGGTTCCCATAATCTATGGATGGGCGTAAATTACCATCAGCTTTCTCTAAAAAAAGAAGTGGGGGAGCATACTGGGGAGGTACGCTGAAGTATTGCACCTTTGGATAACTGCTCCTTGACCCACACATCTAATGCTGCTTCCTCCCATACAGTCAAGGAGGTAAATGGGAGAGGATACGCAACAGATCAACGATGAGCTTGAACTTACAATCAAACTCTGAAGTAGCTGGTAGTACATTGGCTGAAGCCACATCAAGAGATGATTATAGCCCTACAAACAGGAAGGTAATGGTACCTCCAAAGAGCTTCAGCAGCGGAGCAAGACTGAGAGTATATATATTGGGCCAGTGGGGAAGATTGCCTTGAGAGTTCGCTTCAGACAAAGGGACAATTAATACATGACCATTCTTCAAAGTTAAGGACAAGGGCTTGTTTGTCAAGCTAGTTCTGACGTCAAACTATCTCCACCACTCTGCTCCCAAAATAATGGAGTACAAGAGGTTTTTTATAGCTTCAAGCGGTTAGCCAAATGATATTTACCAACTTGATAATCCACTAACCCCAGAACTTTCAGAGTGAGAATGCCTTGGGAAGCCCCTCTCCTAACCATACCACTTAGAAAGTAATTCAACTCAAGCTAGTCCTCCAGGTCTTGGTCAATAGAATTCTTAATGGCATCTGTATCCACCAAAATAGTTGTGCTGAATTTCCTATAGGGGGATGAAAGGCTATCAGTAAACAAAAATTATTTAGAATGGTTTATTCAAGTCAGGCAACGCCAATACTTCACCATAAAATTCTTCACCAGGCAAAATCATGCCCCCAGAATAGGTTTTACATAATAGAATGCTTAGGGAAATCAGTCACTCTTACTACTGAGGCCACATATCCCACCATATCTTCAGCAATTGCATAAAAATTGTTTTATTGTAAAAGTAACTCCTTTTCCACCGCCTGTGTTCTGCAGATTATAGTGGGAGTCAAGCGCGGGTTCTCTGGGTGATCTGATATACCAAAATTGTTCCCAAACTAGAGCTACAAGAGATGAAATTTGGCTCATATTCATATAAGGAATTAGCGTTATAAAACGCGCTTTGGAACATTAACAACCCCAGACTCAATTTAGCAGCGGGTTGTGCATTGTTATCCAGGGCCATCACCACTAAGCCCTTCGCCAATGATCCTGTCTGCACCGTCCAAACGTGGTGCCAAGGAAAATATCTGATTAAAAGCGTTTTCATCAATTATGAGGGAGAATAGGAGAATCTTGACATTCTGATTATGAAACATACAAATCCACCAAGTAAAAGCAGGAAGGGTGGTTAATTCCCAGTTGGAGGTAACAAGAACAACGCTGAGACACCCCAAACATCGGCAAAATGAGAAAATGGTGGTGAGCCCCTTCACAGCCGTGACCAACAGCTGGCACACCCATTTCACACTTCGCAAAAGTCACATATGAATAATTCTAGTGCGCATAAAATAGAGTGATTGGTCATCTAATTTTAGGAGAGTGTCTGTAACTCTCCCATTCCCAAAGAGTTGATGCAGAGTGCACAGCCACACCGCCAGAGAACTAGTCATTATAATAATGGTAAACAGGGCACGGCTGAGGATGCCAGAATAGAGGAGACCCAGGGTAAGGGCGTACAATGTGAGATATAGTAGTAACAAACTAATAAACAGTAAAACTTGGTTAGACCCCAAAGGGGAGTCTGTAGCCAAGTGAGGATCCGTGCAGGAGGGCTTGGGGGCCTTGATCTGGAGGGGACCAGGGCTTCCCAATGGTGTACCAGATTTGGTAGATATTTTGGTAAAAATAAAATGACCTACGTTTTTGGAGAACTCCTCAAGGAGGTCCACGCAAAGGTTCTCCTAAGAAACTATTTTAAAACGTAAAGAAAATGGGGGATTTTTATTAGAAAGACGACCAACAAGAAAAGTTGGTCTCATATAAACATATTTAAATAATTGGAAGCAAATTGTCTAGTGAGGAAAATAATGCTAAGCCTAAGCGATCCAATAGGCGCACCCTACCATCAGCCAGGGTACTGTAGCCAAGATCAACTAAACTTTAATTATTGATTGTAGGCAAAGACAACCTGATCTTGCAATATCAAAAAATGAATGGTTTTTGAAACCCCGTTCACCAAGCAACCAAATTGAACCATCATTATTCATGATATAGCTGGTGTATTCTAACGCCCTTGCTGTAGCCCAGGGCCAAGCATCACGCACATCCCACAGGACCAACCTAAGCATATCTCACCTGAATCCAGTTTTGGTCCAGGGTATATTTATTGATAGGAATGCCTGCAAACTTAACCATTTTGCCTCCTGACGACCAGCTTTATCCTTTGAGTTGGTACCCTCAATCATGTCATCAAACCATTACACAGATCCTATGAGCACCTTTCCTATAGACAAAGTGACCACCATGTTTTCTATTTGAACCTGTACAAAGCAAAACCTGGAGAAGTTTGACCATGGGCCTAAAGATAAAAGTTAAGCAATTATAGTGCTTGAGGTGTGATTATAATGTGAGTTTTCAGCAACTACTGCAGGAAGTGTCCAGCCTCCTTACCACCCAATTGCACATATAGCTTAGTGACAGACTATCATTTGAATCTTGTAAGTATTGTTAATCCTAGGCAAAGGAAAAATTCCATTTTTTCTATATGAGTTTTGGGAAGAATTTGCCACTTCATTTAAAGATTTTAGCAAAATAAGAAAATTGCAAATACTTTTTAGAACTAATTGGATTATAGAATAAAGTCACCTCACACTGTGAGGAAGTTGACCAGCAACTCAAATGGTTTCTTAATACCTTAGAGAACCCTACCTTGGTGTGGTGCTAGTGGTAAAGTCTACCTGTGTCAATCAAGCTTTCACCACATATCAAACTTATGCATTAATTGCCAGTTGATGGCACCAAGATCCCAAAGTTACTCTTATCATAAAGCTACAACTTTGATTTGGATGACTCTGACATGAAGTATATCCCTAAAATACATGATATCACATCATCTAAAGGATTTTATTGTATCTGTTAAAATCCTGTCACTTTGGTGCTCACAGGTTATTTTGGCACAGGATTTCAACAATATAGCGGATACTAGAGCATTGAACTCTTAGCCACCAGTTAGAGATTTTAGGGGAAAATTAACCGCAAATAGATTTTAGTCTTTGATGATTTTATTAATATCAGAAATAGGGTAAGAGTGATTAAACTCCTATTGAAATATTAACTTTAAGTATTTAAGGTAAAGGTAGGCTAAAAACAAGAGGCGTTGAGAGAATTCAAAATAGACAGATGGCAGCTCAATTAGGATAAATGATGATACAACCTATCAGAATTTCTTGAAAATATTTTAACACGATTGGGCTTAATTTTGAGGATTGGGTTGAAAGCAGGGAAGTTGAACCCATGTAGTAATGACTTAATATAACTCATCAAATCAGACATTTTGAAAATATTTTCACCTCGGCCAATTACATAAAGTTCTAAAGGTAATTTGCGGGTAAAGTATTTTGCCCTTCAGAACCCCTTTCAGGTCTATAAAAAGGGGTTTTTCCCTTAGGTGGTAGCACTAAATTTAAATTGGTGTGGGGCAGACTTTGGAGTCAAGAAAACTGTTCTGCTTGCGGTTGGGAATATCCATAGTAATTAAATTCAAGCTATTCAGCTTGGGGAATGGAGTAAAATTGCTACTCCATACTAATTGATTCTGCCAAGAATTAGACTTGCAATTATTAGTAAAATCTACAACTTTCTTCACTTGGACATTCTAGTTAACTAATCAAACGTCCAATTGTCTGACATTACCTTCAAGAATGTTGGGGGGGGGGAGAATAGGGTCGTAGAAAACGCCCATTTACTCTATTTATAGTGACTCCAGAGGCAAGAGATTTTTGGAATAATTGTAGCCCCTATTATAAGTGACAACAAAAGGGTCTTTCCAAATTAATCTGAGCTTCTCCCTTCTGGGAGTAATGTGGTTATGGTAATTTAGAACCAAGTTAGGTACCTGAAAAGAGGAAAGAGGTAGTCTGAGTTCATTAGTTGCTCAGCCCACTTTAGTGACAGCTTTATCTAAGTTGGTCATGGCCTCAGATTGTAGCTAAATATTGTGCTGGGCCAAACTCCTCATGGCTTTACCAGGATCGTCAGTCCTATCAGAAAAAAAATCTAGCTAATAAAGCGGGTACCCCAGGTTCTCAGCCATACAACGCTTGGAATGGATACATCTTAAGGATCCTGTGGTAACTGATCCAATAGGCCATGAAGGCACCTGGTAAGTACAAATTCCAGTGAAGGGGGTCTAAAGTGGCCATTTTTTATAGAGACTAGGGTCCCAAAGGCTCGTTCTAAAGTACCATTAGTTGAGGGTTAAATAGTGGGCATAATTAAGTTGTTGCATGCCCATGGAGGTAGCGAGGATCTTCACCACTTGGGAGGTGAAGTTTTTGCCATTATCACAGAGCAAAACTTGAGGGCAACCATGTCGAGAAAAGCTATACTGATGGAGGAAAGTGGCAGTGGCTTTGTCCATCTGAGCTGGAAGAGCTACAGCCTCAAACCATTTGTTAAAGTGATCAATCCCTACTAAGATGTATTGATTTCCACTCGTAGTTTGGGGTAGAGGTCCAACCACATCGAGACAATTGTGTGGAAAGGCTGTTGAGGGGTGGTAGATTGATATTGGTACTTGTTTTTATAACTAGATTGCTTTTTACATGTCAAACAGGCATCCAAGACTTTGATGATGGTCTCCATGATTCCCTCCCAGTAGTAGCGTTCTTTTATCCAAACATAGATTTTCCGCACTCCCTTATGCCCCAGGATGGCATGAGACTCCATAGTGACAGGTAATCGCTCAGATGGTCGGAGGTAGGGTAACCAGTTCACCCCTACTTTCTTGTATAGTTTCCCATTATCCACCTTAGTGTTATGGGAGTATCAAGCAAACATCTTCTGGACGGGTTCATCCTCATCCTCCTAAGAATCAGGGGTCATTAGGAGGTCATGTAACCTCTCCGCTTCACTATTATCTAAGTGAAGGATGTTCAGCTGAGTCAACCCATCAACTATCATGTGGCTCATCCCAGCTCGTGCTCAATGATCATATCATAGTGCTGGAGCTTTATAGCACAGCGTGCCAACCGCCCAGTGGGATCTTTCATATTCTGTAACCACTTTATGGAGGCGTGGTCAGTGATCACTTTAAATGAGGCCAAATATAGGAAAGGGCGGTAACATTTAACAGCGAGCAAGATAGAAAGGCACTCTTTCTCAGTGATGCTATAGTTTCGTTTTTCCCTAGAAAGAATCTTTCTGAAGTATGATATGATCAACCACATGCTCATCCAGTTGAGCCAAGATAGCTCCAACAGCGTAGTCGGAGGCATCAGTAAACAGCATGAAGGGTTTACTATAGTCAGGATGGTGTAGAATTGACCGTCGCTTCAGCAGCTCTTTCAGCGGTTCAAAAGTAGCTTGTTTTTCGCTCCCCAATGGAAAGAGGTGTTCTTAGCTAAAAGGCGTATGAGGGGCTCACTGAGTTAAGCGGATTTGGGGATGAATTGATGGTAGTACCCCATCATGCCCAAGAACACCTGTATATTGCGGAGGGTTTTGGGTGCAGGCATTTTGGATATCGCCTCAACATTATCATGGAGAGACTGGATCACATCTGATGAGATGGCTTGGACCAGGAAATCCAACTTCCACTGAAAGAATGTGCGTTTGGAGGGCTTCAGCAAAATGCTAGAGGCCTGCAAGCATTGGAAAAATTCCTTTAAGTGTGAAAGGTGCTCATTGAACGTTCAGGAGAAGATGGCTCTATTGTCAAGATAGACAATTACGCAACTAGGCTTCAGGCCTTGCAAGATGTGGCCCATGGCTCGCTGAAAACTTGCGGGCATATTGCAAAACCCTTGTGATAGTTGGGTAAGTTGGAAGAGATCCTAACTTCAGATAAGCGCACACTTTTCCTGGTCTTATGGAGAAAGGTCCATCTGCCAGTATCCGCTAGCCATGTCCATGGCGGATAAGAACTTGGACTCAGAGAGTTGGGACAGAGCGTCATCAATTTGGGGATTGGGTAGCTGTCCTTCTTGGTGAGGTTATACAGCTTGCAATAGTCCATAACTAACAGATACCCACCATTCTTCTTAATGAGAGATAGCGGAGATGACCAAGGGCTTTGAGAAGGCACAAGTGGCCCCACGTCCAGTAATTGTTTAAACTCCATCCTCATCTGTAGCTCCTAAACTTTTGATTTTCGATAGGGTTTGGATCAGATAGGCTTGGAATCACCAACATCAATGATGTGGCTGCAGCCCTTCATATGCCCTTAGTCAGTATTGGATTTGGAGAAAATTTCACTATAAGACTCCAGTTAAGAATGACCTTTACTAAGCTCAACGGGAGTTAGGTCTTCAGAAATATGAACGTTGTCAAAGTGCATATTATTTGATCAGCGGGTAAGCCCATGTCTAACATAGACCCAATAAAGTGGACTTATTGGATGTCCTCAATTGGAATCAGCAAGACTTTTACAGTCTCTTGATGCTTCTTTACAACCATGTCCTTTTTAGTGAGATTACCCAACAGAAGATCAATAGATCACTGGTAAGCAGGGTCTAGGGTACCTGGCAACACCCGAGGTTCCAAAGGGCTTATTCCATCAATTCTTGTTAAGTGCAGAGGGCAGTTGTGGAGGTTTTTTACAGTAATTTTGGTGTCTATCACCTTTTGTTCACCCGCTTTGACTACTACCTCCTCTGAAGCATACAATGAAATGCCCTCTGAAGCATCCATGGAGTCAGGCACTTTTTCAGTGCTTCTTCCTGATGCGCTATAAATAAAAGTGAGAGTGGAGGAAGGGTACTCAACGATTCATGTGTTTTATTTTTTCTTAAGCACATCGTTTTTAAAGACTAGGGGAACTTCATAATTTATAAGGGAGAGATTTCCTACTTCATATTATTGATTCCGTCATACTCAATCATGAATTTAGTGCCAATGAGTAGGGCATTTGGGTTATTGTATAATGCCACAGCAGTATCAGTTTCCCTTTTTTATTTTTTTAGCACTAGGTGGTCCCAACCTAAAGGGGGGATACACCGATCTTTATTTAATCATGCCTGAGCTCCTAAGAGCTTGAGGCGAAGGCAGGGGTAAGTGGAGGTGTCAAGAAAGGGTGTGGGAAAGCTTTGCCAGAGCCAGGTGTCCACTTGAACTGACCTATTGGCCCATGGAGACATGGTAAATACTCTCAGAGACATCTTGAAATGAACCTAAAAGTGAGTGACCATCTGGGGCAGCGTCCACAGAGTGGAGTCAAAAGCGACGCGAAGATATGAATTATGAATATTCCATATCACTGCACCAAATTCCAGGACCCTTAATGATTGGGAGCAATTGGGGAGTGAGAGTTTAAACATGAAGATCTGAACTGGGTGCGCTACCCAGGGTTCTGCTCGCAGTAGTTCGCGGACCTTGCTCCAGAAAGGGGCTATGAGGGGGCAAGTAAAGAAACGGTGGAGGTGGGTGTCTGTCAGCTCTGCACATTGTGGGCAACTCTTGTGCTAGAAGGTGGGACCGGTTTGATCCCCTGTCCTGTATGAGCAGTGTAGAACACGCCACAGTGTATTTGACACTTTTTCTGAGAGAACAGGATGGGTAACTTCCTTCCAGAGCTCCTTGAGATCACATTCCACAGTGGGTGGTAAAAGTTCCAGGAGACGAGGCCGCATAGGGGGTCTGTCCCAAGGGTGGAGATGGGAGATAACAATCATCCCATTGTGGACCAGGGCGTGATGCTGGGGGATGATCCCAGGGCCACTCCTTTTATAAGGGAAGTCATGGTACACCCGTACTCTTGCCCTCTTAAGTGCAAGGAGAGCCTGATTCCAGTAAAAACTTGATGAAGGTTTGAGGCGGTGACCTGGATGGTTTGTTAGCCACTCTCCCACAGCTGTAGGTGAGGTTCATGGAAGCCCTAGAGAAGCTGCTAAACCCTGGCGTAAGGCTGGAGCCCATTGCGGCATTGGAGCCATATCCCAGCAGTGATGGGCTTAAGGAACCCCGTCAGGATTGAAGTGGCATGAGACCTAGTGTCCAAAAGATCTAGGCCCCCTCACTGCGGGGTCAGGATATTGTGGTCAGAGCTGTGGGTGGGTGGTTGGATCCCCATATCCAACAGCGAAGTATCACATTCAACCTCGTGTAGAAACTGTCCATAAAGGGGCAGACATGAGCGAGAAACCATAGCTTTGATAGAAGAAAAACATTCGCCATCAGGGAGCATCCCTGGGGGTGATACGCCATCAGCTCCAGCTAGCTATACGAGAGTTTATTACATTAAGCAAGTGGTCCTAATTATCCTTGATTGAAACCCCTTGTGGTGTGGTAAGGACACCTAGATGCCAAAAGGTGTCTCAGGTAGGTTCCAAACCAAAAGGTGGAGGAAAAGATGGGGTACCAACTTGCACTATAACGATTTTAGAAGTATTAGCTTTTTCATTGGACGCCTTGGAGTAGCAATCCAGGGTCTCCATGGCCAGGTCTAGGTCCTTCTTACATCCAACTGCCACTTCTGTGTCATCAGCAAAGGCTATGGTGCGGGTGGGGGGCTTCCCAGGAACCTGAATACCCACCAGTCGTTCCTGTAGTAGGGCCAGAAGAGAATCCAAAGCTATGTTGAATAAGATTGGGCTCAGTGGATCCCCTTGCTGGAGACCCTGTTCAACCATAACCGCTGCTGTAAAGCCTGTTGAGGACAGTACCTTAGTGTGAAGCTGGGCGTAAAGAGCTGATAGCCATGTCCTAGCTTGAGGTGGGACGCAGAGGAGGGTTAGGGAGGCGTCCAGATACTTCCAATTTACTCGATCATATGCTTTTTCCATATCCAGAAGCGCCACAAAACCATGTGTTTGAGATGAGTTAGCTGACAAGGTTGCCAAAGGTGTCATGGTTGGATGACATGATAGTAGGCACTGATGCTAGGAATAAGGCTGGGCGACAGGAGGCCCAAAAGATGAAGCTTCAGGCTCTTCCTGACTTGAAGCACACCTTAAATCAGCGCTGGGTGAAAGCCAAGCAAGTCCAGGTTGATACTAATGGGGTGCAAAACGCCCAGCCTCTTATTTCAGCTCAGGCCCTAAAACGAACAATTTACGTTTTGAATAATAATGGTTCAATTAGCTTGGTTGGAGAGCAAGGGTTTGAGTCCCGCTCCAGCTATGAGATTTTGACGTCAGGTAAAATAAGGCTTAAATCGATTACTCAAGTGAAGGCACTTTCAGTGTATTTTACCAAAACGGACGGAAGCGTTTGTTTATTGGAGCATCAAAGCTTGGGCGCATTTCCACAGAACCCAAATTTCCCCAATTCATTTTAAATAGGTTTTTGTGATCAACACTCCTTGTTGATCGACTTTCTTAATAAAACCCCCATTATTTTACGTTTTTCCAATGGTTCCTTGGGCAAACTTGGTAGTGGACCTCTTCAGGGAGGTCTCCAACCATGTGGGCCACTACCTTATCTCGCAATTTACCAAAATCCCAGGGGCATCTGTGGGCCGCCCAGGTCCCCTCCAGATCGAGGCACCCAAAGCCCCTGACATCAAGCCACACTTGATTATAAACGCCCCTCTGAGGTCCACTCAAGCGGTGTTGTTTCTTACGTACCTGATATTTTATGTTGCTATTTATACACTTGCCTTGGGTACCTTTTGCACTGGCACTGCTCGAGGTGCTTGTCTTCCCATTCTTCTAAAGGCTAGTTCCCTAGCAATGTGGGTTTGCATCCCACATCACCTTGCTGTGAACGAGAGAGTTACAGACACTCTCTTGACAAAAAGCTCATTGTAATTGTTCCAAAGCGACCTCCCTGGGCTAAAGCCATGTTGAGCTGGGTTGAGGCGTGGTGCTGCCCACTTAGTCATGTGGTTTTCTAGAATCTTAGTAAATAGTTTGTGGTCCGTGTTCAATAGGGATATTGGTCGCCAGTTTACAAGGTTCTCTCGGCTTGATTTCTTATGGATAAGGGTCATAATTGATCCTCTCGAGTCAGGAAGTACTCCCCCTTCTTCCAAGAGGGTCAAAAAGAGGGGCTGGAGGGCCTTTGTAACTGTGAAGGGATCCACTAGATACACCTCAAATGGGATACCATCTGGGCCTGGGGCCTTCAGATGTGGGCTGTGGAGTAGAATATCCATTACTCCTTGCTGTGTAGTTGGTTCAAGAAGTTCTTCATCCGCCAAGAAATTAACCATTGGTTCCGGAGCCCCTTCAATGAATTCATGAACATCTTCTGGGCTTACCCAGGAAGCCTTGAAGAGGGCTGAATAGTAACGGTGGAACTCGTTGGTGATCTCCTTATTTGTGGTGACAGTGGTCCCCACCCTCAGGGCTGCAATTTCATGATCCTTTGAGCGGGCTTTCTGCTTCTGGTAAAAGAAATGGGTGGGCCGTTTCCACTGGGTGTAGTAACGTGACAAGGTGAAGTTTGCTGCATGTTCTTCTCACTCAGTAAGTTCCTGCTGGTATGTCTCATGGGCCAATTCCCAAGCCTCCAACCATTGAGAGGAAGGCACTGGGCGGCAATTCCTTTCAAGGTGTCTTATTCTAGATTCAGCACGTCTGACTTTAGCCTGGGCCACTGACATTCAAGCCTTAGCACAATTGTAGGCTACCTTTAGGATCCTTGCTTTTGTATCAGCCCATTTTTCTTGTAAAGTTCGCAAATGAGGTGAGGCCAGGTGCTCTGGCTCACAAATGGCTGCATTTATCTTCTCTCTTGCAAACTGGTTGTTCAAAAGCCCTGGATCAATCCTTGGCCAAGATCTTCTTGATGGTCTGAGGATTGTTGTCAGGATCACCGTGAGGGATCTGTGATCACTTATAGTGTTATCTTGGGTTATGGGAGAGGACACTCGACCAACCAGCAATGGGTCCACTAGGGCCATATCAATCCGTGAAGCTGATGTGAATCTCCGACCTGCACCTTGGATCCGAGACATACAGCCAAGTCCAGATGCTGAGGGGGGAGGGCATTTATGAGACCACTTGACTTGAGGAAATTTTGAAGCTGAGCTGTACCTCGTCTGCCTTGTGTGGCAGGAGGAAAGGTGTCACGCACCTGACTTAACATTGTGTTGAAATCCCCTATCAGCACTGTATTGCCTGGGAGTTGTAGTAGAGCAAGTTCTTCCAAAAAGACGGTTCTGCTCTTGACCTGCATTTGGCATGTATATGCTTGCAACAAAGAAGGAGAACTCAAGGGTTGATAATATAGCCAAAATAAGGAGATTATCAAGGTGTTTCAAAAATTGATGGGTTTTCACCCAGGGGTTGAGGATAATAAGGGCCACATAGTGTGTCCAACAGAAGTTACCTCCAAATTGGTCATTCCATGCTGCAAAATCAGAGGGGGGACATGGGGCTCCTGGATGGCTGCAATATCTATGCAAGTTGACCTGAAGTTGCGGAGGAGGCGGGCTCTCCGCTTGTAATCCTGCAGCCCATTAGTTAATGGACTGAAGGGTCAGGGTGCCCCTTTGGGGCCTCATAGCTAGCCCCTCCGTATCCTGGGGGGTTACTGGAGCTTCCACCTGCATCTGTAAGGCTGCTTATTTTTTGGTCTGTGAGCTTGACTCTTTGCAGCAATCCGTGCTGATTGACGAGGAGGAGGATTATCCTGAGTTGATGGGGCTGAGGAGCCTGTAAGCCAGCCCAAGATACTTCCCCCGCTGCTTTGCACAGGAGTATCTTGAGGGTGCTCCATAGACTCCTCCATTTTTGCATCATCTGATGTATCAGAGTCCAGAGTCACCTCCTTCAGTACTGAGAATGGCGTCTGAGGTGCAATACTCATAGATGGTGGGGGCGGCAATGACTTGGTGCCTCCACCCTGACTTGGGGTACTCCATACCTGTTCCACCATTGGGGTATTCTGTATTACTGAATTCGTTTTAGATGCCACCCCTGGGCTGGCTTCCTCTATGTTAGCTTGATGAGAAGCAGATTTGTGCTTATTTTGGGCTGGTGAAGGGTCTGGCAATTTAGAAGGGGTTCCCATAGGGAGAGGGTTTTCCGCACTAAGGGAATGAAGTTGTGCTACTGGCTGTGCCTTCTCAACTGCTACACGAAGGGCAGAGGGTGTGAGATCCTGTACGGGCACCCAGTGGGTTGGTTGTGGGATTGCCACTACTGCTGTATGGGAGCGTTTCTTACCTGTTGCACGGACTTGGCTACTAGATGAGAGAGCTTGTTTACGAGCAGTACAACTATTATATAGGTGACCCAAAGCATTACACCATGAGCAACGTGGTCGTGACTGGTCTGGATCAACAAAGAAGATTTCAAATAAGGATCCAATGACTGCAACACGTGGGATAACCTCCTTGTTGCGGGCCACCATTGGGTTGGGGATAAAATGATGCCCTAGCAATATGAGCCCTCTGGGTTGGGGCATAATAGGCTGGTGCGCACAGGTCTAATGATAGAACTGACCCAAATTCCATCAATCCTCGATGAAGCGCAAGCTTAAGGGATTCTGGGTCCACTGTAGTTGGAAGATTTGAGAAAGTTACCCAGGAAATTTTCTTAAAGTTAGATCTAGTTCCAGCACACGAAGAGAGCCATGCGGAATCTCAATTGTAACTGAGGCTGCACGATCTGCATCTGCTGCAGTTGTAAACCCTACATCAATATAGTGGCTTTCCACCACTTCATGAATAGTGGTGTTAACTGGAAAAGCTCTTGCTATGGCTTCAAAATAACTAAAATAATCCCGTGCATAAAAATCAACAGGATTATGCCCATAGTAGACTCTAACTGCATGAGCAATAGTGGACCTAGGGAGTGCACGTTGTGAGCGAGTTTCTGCCCATCTTTTCCTCACTTCAGCCACAAAAGCAGCTTCACAAGGGTCAATGGTGGGTGGTGCAGGCACTAGTTTTTTCTGCCATGCGCCTGAGGCATCCTTCACTCGCTTATTTTTGTTCACATTTAAATTTAAGTTTAAATGTAACTTAGTGGATTCCTCATGATGGGAATACCAGCCGGAGGCGCTGGAATTCCTCTGGATTTACGCACTGGCCCATGCTGGGCCTTCCCAGTAGGTACTTGATTTTTTGCAGGCTGGGTAGGCTTACCTGGTTTGGGTTTATTTTCTGCCAATTGATTGGGTAATTCTGGCTCATCATCAAACCAATCTATTACACCCGCCTTCATCTGACCATCAACAGATACTGGTAGGGATTTTTCAGCTGGTTGATTGGCTATTTGGCTAGTCCCATTTGAATTTTAATGTTGATTTTTATTTTGACGAACATTAAGGCTAATTGATTCACCACTCAGTGTTGATTAGTTGATGTGCGTTGGTTACCTTCCAAACCATTAAAATGACTATCAACAGATTCACTAAATACTGTAGATTCAGTTTGGCCGCTTTAAGTAATGTTGGAAGTGAAAAAATGACGACCAACTGATTCAACACTTTCTGACGATTCAGTTTGGGCGCCCAGGCTGATTTCCGAAGTGGAGGCAGTTGGCAAGCCATACAAACCCCATGTGAGGTATTGGGAGCTGAAATACTCCCTACTACCGTGGGTAAAACCTTATATGTGCCTCCAGGGTGGGGCGCACTAATTGGGTGACCCTCAGTCAACACAGAGTTGACTGGGGTAGGCTGTACAGTGGTGGTATCATTTGTGATCCCACCATGGTTTAATAAAAGTTGGTCTGCTTCTGCTTTTGCAGCTGCAGTTTGGGAGCGGGTTGTATGGGTCGACGCACAAGTTGGCAACTGAGGATTCTGTGATTTGGGGTGAGTTTGAGTGAATTCCGAAGCATTGGAGGTGCGTTCAGTGGACTTTACCACCATTATTCGTTAGATTCGTTAAGCTAAATTTCTGGGTGATTGTAATATTCAAATTTTGAAATTTTACAGTAGGAGTTTCCCAATTCGTATGGGTAGAGAAGAGTAGGCTCCGATAGCTCATGTGCTGTTGGGCCCTGAAGTTATGAACTCTTGCAAATAGACCAAGTCAGGCGCTAACTTAATTTTCTGATGAGCTTTGAAGAGACCACATTCACGGGAGCACCCATATCAAGGATGGCTAGAACGCGCACTTTATTGATGACAACCTCTACCTTAGTTATTGTGCTACCAAAAGTAGGGGGGAGGGCAAGAACCTCCTTCAACTGGAGAGTGAAGGCAAGGCGTTGAGCCATTGAAGGGTATTTATCTTTAATATATTGGAGGGTATGAACCTGCTGGGTGATCGGATCACTGTATAAATAAGCTGGTCAGCAACACTAGCATATCAATCACCTCTGAAAACCTCAACAACTGTTAAAGGTGGGTTTGTCATGGTAACCTGGATATATCAATTCTTTCAGGCCTCAACCTATTCAGAATCTGCACTTACATTGGAGCTCCCAAGGCATAATAGCCTGCATCTTCACCACCCCCTTCAGACTTTTCATCAGAGGGATTGTCAATGCACCTCAACGAATTACTAATAAGGGGCTGAGAAACTGGCTTAATCTCCTCACAGGAGAGGGCTTCATTGCGCTCATCTACCCTTTTGACTTTTGAAGGGAGCATCATAGCTGCACCAACTTTTGGGGGAGGCGTTGGAAGTGTAATGGCTTCTACTTTTGACTTAGAAGTGACCATCTTGGGCTGCCTCATGACTGCAGGTATTGAAATAGGGGCATCATGAGGTGAGGTTGAGGGGGATCGAGGCAGCAGCTTGGACAGATGTGATATTTTTTCCACCTTAGTAGACTGCTCGGCAAGAGGAGAACCATGCAAAGGAATAACTGACTTCACCATCTGAGCTTTTGGAACTGAAGCTGGAGGGGAGCGCTGCCCCATAAAAGCCTTTATTTTCTATCTATCTTTACATGGTGGAGTAGTATCTTGTCGCTGAAGATCTGCAGAAGCTGGGTTCCAGAGGGATACAGCCATAGAATAGGATGGAGGGGTCAGAGTTGATTCCTGCTTTGAGGCTCTTTGCAGAAGTTCAGGTTCATGAAAGTCAGCCACTACTAGCAGTGCCACTTTGATATCCCGTACAGTTTGGAAGGTGTGCTTGACTGCAGAGATATGGATTGCTAAAGAGGGATAAGATGCTAAGCTAGCCACAATAACAGCAATAGCATGATCTAGAGGAAGAAGTTTGGCCAGCAACAGAGGTGGATCTTTGTTATAAAATCGCTAAAAAAATGAGGAGATCGATTCTCCCTCTTGCAGGCTAAGGCACATAAAAGCCTGTTTTTGCCATTGTAAACTCTACTTGGAACCAAACTCGTCAATAAGCGCTTGTTTAACCTCCTCCCAGGTGGTAAGCGTGGCCATATTAGGAACCATGATCTCCTGAGCCATATGACTCAAGAAGGGAATGATATACCTGTTTTTTGGTGGTCAATCGCTCCTTCTATTGCAGATTCATAAACATAAAGGAAGGAGGCAATACTGCCCTTACCAGGTGTGAACTTGTCCCTGAATGGAGGTTTAACAATCATAGTGGAGGGCCCATAAGGGCCTTGGAGAGAGTGCTGCTCAAGCCTTTTGAGGAGAGACAAAGCATTGGCTAGTTGTTACTCTAAAGCAGCTAGCCTTGGTTCTGGGATAGTTGTCATTTTTTAAACAGGATTTTGGTGGTATACAGGGTCCCCTGTAGTGAGAATCACTTGTTTAATTTTAGGGTTGTATTAAGCTTGCTGGTGCACTTTAGGCCTAAAATCCAAAAATAGGGGATTGGAACCACTGATAATAATAAAGATAAATAAGCACTAAAAACTAGAAATTTGTGTTTTTTATAGTTTATTAATGGCGGTGAGGGACAAGAAATGAATCCCTTTAATAAATTAATACTTAGTATTTAAAGTGTCAAGGCTCGAAGTTCAGATTTTGTAGTAGATTATGAATTGGGTAATATGGGCGGTGGACCTATAAGATCATTTGAAACTTTCTTTACTTTATAAATTGGCTGATGGAGGGTGATGACAGGCAGTTAGATATGTGAGGTAGAGTTTTGATATATTTTACCCAATCATTTGATGGAAAATATTTGCATATTGCGAGGATCCCTCCAGCCCTATAAAAGGGGCAGGTCTCCGCAGTGTGAGTTGATCTAGTTTTGTTATAAGGTGGGGAGGGACCTCATAATGGCTCCCTTGGTTCCTCTGCACGTTCAGCCCGATCTGACTGCCCAAACTAGTATTATTTGCCTAAGTTATATTAATAGAAGTGTTACCCAAATTTTCGGGGTTCCACCAAGAATTGACCAGGGTCTTTTGGCTGATTTTTTTATCATTTACCTCTAAACCACTCTTTTTAATATCATACTTGTAATTGTCTGACAGATGAACTCATACAGAAGATGTTAGTTTGACACTCCTATAACCAGTGTGGATAGTGAAAAATTATACAAAAAAGTAGGGGCACATTGGCATCCCTATCTTAGACCTTTATAGCGGTTACCTGTGATCATGTAGGCTCATTCTATCCTGGGGAATGGTGGAGTACAAAAACCCTATGAGTGAATTAAAGAATGGTGTTATAGGAGGTGTTGGGATTTTGACTGGTCTTCCCATCAATGAAACCTCTTCTAAATTATCAGCAATGATCCCCAATGAATCTATAAGTGATAAAAACCATATCAAATATATTCCATCTGATCAAGTCTATCTCAACTCTAATATCAGAAGAGATTCAGTTTCCCGTCAGATGAAACAATCTAAACAAAAATGGAAAACTACAAATCCTATAAATATTAAGACTTTATAATAATAGATCAATCCTTTTTTCTTGTGAGCTAATATTCACGTTATTGTTTTATCCTTTTAAGACTCCAAATAAGTAACTTTAAGTCAAAGCCTGAGTCTCCAGTGTATAACAAAGATCACCAATAAGTGGTGCTCACTACAGGGGCCCTCTGAGTTACGCTACTGTGAAAACGTCTATCACAAAAATGGAGTCTCCTTATATGCCCAAAGATTCTGAAGATAATGAGATGAGCAGTATTATTCAATGGGTCCGTACTACCCAGACTGAAATTCCAGTGACCCCAACTATGTTGGAATTCTGAGCTCATCTGGAACTAAATGTCCCTAATTTAAGTTCTATTTCAAATTTTCAAATGCAACTCGATGCCTTATGGGAAACTATTCAACAACTCCTAGATGGAGTATATTTCCCTGGAAGTCATTCTAGTCAAATTTGGGCCAGTGCTGTACCCTCTACTATGAGGGACTTATACCAAACCTCTCAGTTGCCTGCTAATGAGGTTGTAATCAGTACTGAATGATATTTAAGGCAGTTTGTGCATCCCGCTATGTACCATCTAATACAAATTTTGGGAGTACATCATCAAGGGTATTTAATTTATTGGAAGGATTACAATCCCTTCATAATTATGTCTCTGAATTTTACAATTCTGCTTCTGAGCTTAGTCAAGATAACCATGAAGCCATTATAGGTAATTGTAAACTTATTAATGAAGTATAACAGCAGATTGCTCAGTTAGATTATATGATATCCAGCTTTCTTAATACTCAGTTAATGGAACAATTTCAAGAAAATAACGCAGACTGGAAAGATAAACTTAACCTTGTAACCACTCAAATCCAGTCAATTGAAGATGAAATTAAGAATCGACTCTCAAAATTAGAACAAATCCATTCTGAATTCCAAATACAAATTAGTAGAGTTGAGCAAACCCTGGGGATTATGGGTCCTCCTGGACCTATTGGCCCCCAAGGACCTCCAGGACCACCTGGTCCCCCAAACTCATCAAGATCTAATTTCCCTATTGAAGATAACTTTAACTTAAGATTTTGATTGCTTACTGAAATGATTGAACATCTAAGGGCTCAGTTCTATAATGTGGCTAGAGAATGTAATTTGTTACCCAATGGAAGTCTTATTGACCCACTTTTGTCTTTATATTCTTTATCTGAAGAATTGAATTATTTGGGAAAATGGGCTAAAGATATTTTTTCTCTGATACAGACGCTTGAATCTCAGGGTACAGTCCTTCAGGCTAAACTCGAGTCTTTGGAGCTTCAATATCAAACCCAACAAGAACAAATCATTGAGTTAACTTGAAAATTGGAAACTAAAATTGATCGCGTTGAAATGAACAATCAGATCACCAAAGTATGCTCTAACTTTGTCAAAATGCAAAGACAATTTTCATCATCCCAAAGTTCAGGGACAAGTTCTTATATTTCTACTCAACTGGAACAACCCAGCATACATGTGTTATCATCTAATGCTCAGATGAGTTTTAAACCTGTATTCAAGGACAAGTACTCCCCTGGAGAAGGGAGCATAATTTCCTTCCTTTATTTATATGAGAAAGCTCTCAGAAGCCTCAGATGTTCAAAAAATGAATTATTTACCCAATTGCCTTAATCACTTGACCCAAGATATAATGGTACCACATCTGATGACATGTTCTACTTGGATCCAAGTTAAAGAAGCCTTATTAAAAGAATTTGGGAGTGAACAAACTCTGTCTACCCAAAAACAGGCTTTCATGGGAATCCAACCGTTGAGAAATGAGACCATTAAAGAGTTTGCCCATCAATTTTATTGGGAAGTGCAAACTTTAGTGGCCTGTGGTAGGTTAAACTTGGATGACGTGATTACAGCCATTATATCTGCATTCTCTTCAAGAATTCAAATACAGGTATATCTTATTAGTGTGAAGAAGAATTTTTGAAGCATTTTGGACATCAAAGAAGCCTTGCTGGAACTACCCTCACAACTATCTGAAAGGGTTCAAATTTCTGAAATCCCAAAGCCAGTCTGACCTAAAGTATATGCAGTCTCTGAAAATGCTAAGCCCATGCAATGTAACTATTGTCATCAGTTCTTTCACTCTGAGGATCATTGTTTAAAGAAAAAAGCTGATGAGAAAAAGAAAACCAAAATTTATCATCTTGGTAATGACTCTGGTATAAATCAAATGGAACAATTTGCTTTGCCTGAAGAATCTATTAAAGACAAACAATCCTCTTATGTTATGTCCTCCTTATTGACATTACCTTCTCAGTTTGGAAGTTTAATCACTCAGATTGAGCTTCGAGTAAATCAAATTAAAGTTAAGGCCATTATTGACACTGGATCCCCAGTGAATGTGGTCTCATCTAAACTTGCAAAACAAATCAAACTCACCCTTGACTTATCGCATCATGAAGAATATGGTACCGCAGGGCCTCAAAGCACTCGATCTATTGGGGCCTTCTCATCACTACCATTGAAAATTGGGAAGTTAACTTTTACAGTACCTGCCATTGTTTTAGACAATTTAAATTATGATATATTGTTGGGAACCCAGTTTTTAAAAGAATTCGATGGGATCATCAATTTTCCCAAATCAAGTTTATCTCTTTTAGGCTATAGAGTGCCTTTACTGTTGTCTGAAAAATCTATGATCCAAAATACTAAGCGTCGCATTTGTCTGCTGGAAGGAGAAAAGAGGTCCTATACTATCCAATACTATGTTGAAGGACCTCGGATTAATTTACCACCAAAGACAGCTGATATTGATGAAGGTATGCCCATTTTTTCTCCAAATTCAGTTGTCATACCTCCAAAATCCCATATTATTATTAACACTTTTCTACATTTCTCCATTCCAAAAGGTCATCTATTGCAGATTAAGGGTGTTTCAAACCCTTCGGTTGAGGAAATTTTACCATGTCCCGGGGTATTAGATTATGCTTATTTGGGAGCTTTACCTGTTTTACTTGCGAATCTTACTGATAAGCTGAAGACTGTGGATTGAAAAATTCATTTTGCTTATATTAAACTGTTGCCTCTAACCCAAATATATGATATTAAGACTGTTTGGGAACCTGCAAGAATTCAGTTTAGAGCCTAATGTCGATGTTCTTACTTTGAGACCAAAAATTGGAAATCACTTAACCAAAGATCAAGAAAAATTGGTTCATCAACTATTAGAAGAGTATTCAGATATATTTGCAAAGCATACATATGATTTTGGTAAGATGAGTGGAATAACCCATACTGTCAAAACTGGAAATCATACTCCAATATGAGCTAAACCCTATCATAAATCAAAGGTCAAAGAGGCCCAAGTTACCAAAGAGATAAATCAACTGTTGGAAGCAGGGCTTTTAAAACCATCAAATAGTCCTTGGGCTTCACCTCTGCTTCTGGTGAAGAAAGATGGATCCCATCGATTTGTAATGGATTATAGAAGATTAAATGCTGTAACTCATCGTGACAGTTATCCCCTTCCCAGAATTGATGATTCTCTTTGGTTGCTTGCAGGTTCCACATATTTTTCTGCTATGGATTTAGCTAGCGGTTATTGGCAAATTGAGTTGGCTCCAGAAGACTGAGCTAAATGTGTGCTGATCTCAAGCGAAGGGTTATATGAGCCAACCCAAATGCCCCAAGGGTTAAGTAATGCTCCCACAACTTTCCAGATGGCAATGGATGGAATATTCCGCGATTTAAAAATGACTTGCGTTCTGGTATATTTAGATGATATTAAGGTGTTCTTGAGAACTTTTTTAGAGCATTTAAATCATTTATGAGAGGTTTTTAAATGGATTCAAAATTCCTCGCTTAAACTTAAACCTTCAAAATGTTCATTTTTCCAGAACAAAATGGATTTTTTAGGTCATAAGGTTTCTTCAAAAGGGATTCAACCTCTTCCTGATAAAATTGAGGCCATCAAAAACATGTCTCCTCCAAAGTCTTTATGAGATATTCGAGTTTTTCTAGGAATGGTGGGTTACTACCGGCAATTTATACCTAAATTTACTGATTTGGCCAAACCATTATTTTAGTTATTGCAAAAAGGAGTACCTTTTGAGTGGTGTTCTGCTCTAGATCAATCTTTCAACTCTCTCTGAAAAGCTTTAACTAATTCGCCTGTCTTGATACATCCTCAATTTGATAAACCTTTTGTATTACATACTGATGCTAGTAACGTTGCCATAGGTGCAATCTTATCACAATATGATGAAGATCAAATTGACCACCTGGTGGCATTTTATAGCAGAACCCTCTCAAAAGCTGAACGGAATTACAGTGTAACAGAACGAGAGTGTCTGGCTGTAATATTAGCCATAAAGCATTTTCAGCCATTTCTGTATGGGAATCATTTTTCAGTTATCACTGACCATTCCTCATTGCGATGGTTACAAAATATGAAGGATCCTAACAGTAGGCTAGCTCAATGGGCTCTCCGATTACAAAATTATGATTTTTCAGTTATACATTGATCTGGTTCCAAACATCAAAATGCCGATGAAATTATACATTTGCAAGCCCAGGCTATGGAATCCATCAAAGATACTACAAAAAAAGAAACCCTTAAGAGCAATCAAAATAAGCCAATTCTACCTGAGTATCGGATTGGTGATTATGTTTTATATTATCATTCCCATCCTGGTGGAAGAACTGAAAAATTAGAAACCAATTGGTCTGGACCTTATAGGGTAATATTTAGAAAAGGTCTAGAGTACTCTATAGTTCATAACGACACTAGTATAGTTATAAATCGTATTCATCCCAGATATTTATGATCTCATCCTTCCCCACAACCAAATCTCGGGGGGGGGGAAGTGTCAGTATTTTGACTGGTCTTCCCATCAATGAAACCTCTTCTAAATTATCAGCAATGATCCCCAATGAATCTATAAGTGATAAAAACCATATCAAATATATTCCATCTGATCAAGTCTATCTCAACTCTAATATCAGAAGAGATTCAGTTTCCCGTCGGATATAATGATCTAAACAAAAATGGAAAACTACAAATCCTATAAATATTAAGACTTTTTTAATAATAAATTGATCATTTTTTCTTGCGAGCCAATATTCACGTTATTGTTTTATCCTTTTAAGACTCCAAATAAGTAACTTCGAGTCAAAGCCTGAGTCTCCAGTGTATAACAAAGATTGCCGATAGGAGGGAATCATGGAATCCTTTATCAAAGTCCTGGATGCCTGTTTAACCTGTAAAAAGCAATCCATCTTCAAGACCAAGTATCAATACCAACATACTATGCCTCAACAACCCTTCTCCATGATAAGCCTAGATGTGGTTGTCCCTCTACTCCAGACTACTGGTGAGTTTGATATATCCTAGTATGTACTGAACTCCTTACAAAATGGGATGAAGCTGTAGCTCTCCCTGACCAAACTGCCAATGCTACTGCCACTTTCTTCATCAGAACATATTCATTCACCATGGATGCCCCAAGTTCTTCTCTGCAACAACTGGAAAAACTTCACACCTAGAGTGGTTAAGGTTCTAGCTACCTCCATATGGGCACAACAGCTCTTTTCAGCCCTCATTAATTCTTTTACAAATGGTATTTTAGAAAGAGCGAATGGAACCTTGGCATCCATCTAATAAAAATGGCTACTAATGACCCTCTATATTGGTATCAGTTCTGCCTAGTTCTCTTATGGCCTATCATATTAGTTATCACCAGATCATAAAATGTCTCTATTTTTCATTTTATATGGTTAAGAACCTGGGATACCCACTCTCTAAGTTGAAGATATCTTCTCTTTTATGACTGATGATCATGACAAGGCTTTGGGGAGGTTGGTCCAACATATCATTCAGTTTATAATCTGAAGCTATGGCTAACCACAAAAAAAGGTTACTAAAGAGAGACAGGCAGACAATGAGCTTAGACTACCTTTCCCAACATTAAAGTTTTTGACTTGGTATTATAATATTATACCTGCATTACAGCCAGAAGTGAGAAAATTGGCTCCATTTGGGAAGTACCCTTTGTTAACACCTATGAGAGGGGTGATGAATATTCTATCAAGTATTTTGCTTCTGGAGTTACTATTAACTGAATCCATGGATGTTTCTTATGCACCTATTTTCCCCAACATTCTTGAAGGGGTTAATATCAGACAATTAGATGTTTGACTAGATGAGAAGAATGTTCTGGTGGTGTATAGTTTAATAATCATAAAAACCCCAGTTTGATTCTTGGCAGAATTATTTAAGTTGGAGTAATACTTCTACTCTTAATCTCCAGCCAAATAACTTATATTATAGCCTTATGACTCCTCTGAACCCCCAGTGGAATAGTCCAACTCCATGGGAAGTCTGCCCAAGCACTGCTGTCAATTCAGTGCTACTGCCTAAGAGAAAGCCACCCCTATTATAGACCTGAAAGGGGTTTCCCAGGAGGTGAAAAAAATTTATCAGCCAATCAGTCACTAAGAACTCTGGTGCTTGGCTGAACCAAAAATATTTTCCAGATGGCTGATTGAGATTACATTAAAATGTTACCCCATGGTTATTCCATCTCAGCGGATGACCCAACACCCACAATGAAAACCTTGCTGAGGCTAAGAATTCTCCTTTTTTAGCATTAGTGATGCCCAACCCAAAAGGGGGAGCTGCCACCCATCTTTATTTTCAATTGATCCAAATAAAGGGACTATCAGAAATTAAAAAATTATTATGGCACCTTAGCTAACAGCCTAGGAAACCATATAACAAGGTGAGGAAGCTTTAAGAAACTTTTGTCTGGCGCCTTCTTTAGCTGGCAGACCATGGCAGACAACATTGTGGTAGGAGCATCAGCAACATAAGGAATAAGGAGGTATAATGGTGGGTTATTTATTTATGAGGCTGGCGGTGTCCATCACCTCAACGTATTGAGCAAGTTAATTCTCAACAAAAGTGATGAGAGCCAGCACACAAGTGAATGACTTGATGCGCTGGTAAGTTTGGTAATAATTGGGATTAGAAGAAGTTTTTTCCACGTTGCTGCAAGTGTGCTTGCACCAAAAGCGAGCTCCTCAATTTCATATTTTGCATCTTTATCAAAATTATAGAGGAAGTTTTAGATAGGAATACCCTCAACGAGGGGTTCCATCACACCAAAAATCTGCTGGGGGAGTAGGGTGTTGGAAGGAGCAGCTGCGGCCTCCAAAGCCATTTTATTTAAATTTCTGATTAGAAAAACTGGGGTTTGAGCAAAAATGGCGAGAGCAAATTGGGAGGATTAATAAAAAATTCCTCCAAAGCAAATTTTAGCTTGACTTTGAAAGGACTTCCGCTATTGCCAACCCATTAAAACACTCAAATGGATTTAGCTTGGCCAACGCTGAGCCAACCACTGGAATTGGAGCCGTGCAGGAGCTAATTGATTGTGTACTGTTGACCACGGCTGCTCAGCTGAATTTGATCCAGCCATTGACTCACAATTCTGCAATCCAGTCAAATTTTTAAATTTTTGTACCTTTTGATTGGCTGCCGCTTTAGAAGCAGTGCCCAAATTCCCTGAGGTTGGGGTTTGGGAGGATTGAGCCCCATTTGGAAAATTGGGGTGAGGCGGCATCCAGGGTGATGCCAGAGGGGGAGCACATGAGAGCAACAGAGGCAGAAACTGTGGGGCACTTGCGCTTCAAATGGTTGAGTTCAAAACATAAGGGGCAAATGGCATAGCCATTCTTGATGCGCACCCAGTATAGGTGATCAGGGGCAGAAATGATCACCGTGCATGGGGAATTGCAAGGTGGGTGTCACAATGGAATGGGAAGATTGTCACAAAGGTGTGAGGCACTGACAGACTATACCCCCTTCAGAACCATGAACTGCAACACGGGGTCTGCACTGTAAATGGTCAAACCCTCCTTGAGCTTGTGGCGGAGGCGTTTGTGGGAAAGGTGGGAGGGCAACCTGGCAAACTGGACCACTAAAGTGGCCTCATCTGGGAGTTAGTGCAGATGGTGGGTATTAGGATTTTTTTAACAATAAAGGCAGCTTGGCTGCTGCCACTTCATCAGCTTCAGAGCAGAAGCATATGTCAAGATATTCAAGAAGGGTGGAAATAAGTGAAGCTGGTGGTTTAAATACTTCCGTGGCCATATCAATGATGGCCACGCTTGCATATGGTAAGAGATTATTATATTTGACCCAGAAGCTAAAATGCAATTTGCTCCGTGGGAGCACCAAAGGGCTCTGAAGCACAGCCTGGGAGCTTTTAAGATGGTGGGCCAAGTCCTGAGGGGGACATAATGCTTAGTTTCATTCAGAGGGCTAGCAGAGCCAGCCCAGGTGCACTTCAGCGTCAGCTGAAATATGCCAGATGACGGTGCACCACCACCACAAGCTGGGGCAGCAGGCGTTGATAGCATCAACACCTGTAGGTTTTGGTTCAAGTGAGCGGCTTATTTTGTATAATTTTTTGAAAATTTCAAGTTGGCTTTAAATTTGTTATCAAAGCAAAAGAGAGACTGAGGTGAAAGATTCTCAAGGGTCTGTATTGGTTGAATTATCATTTATCTAAATTGAGAAACTTTCCATATATCATAAATTATGACGCTCTTCTCATTTTTATCCCTAAGTTACCTTAAATACTAGGATTCAAACTTATAATAAGTAGTCTTTTTTATCCCCAATTCTGATATTAGTAAAATTAATATAACCATCTAGTACTAAAAAAAAAAAAAGTAAAATTAATATAAACCCTAAGTTTTATTTGTGGTTACAACCCCTAAAATCTTTAATAGTGGCTGAGAGGTTAATTCTCTAGTGTCCATGACATTGTTGAAATATTGTGCCAAAAGCACCTGCAAGCACCAAAATGCCAAGATTCCAACAACTATCAATGGTATAAGGGAGAACAAGAGTATCCTATGTTTAGTATCAAAAGAGAGAAACTTACAATTCAGGAGGAGTGGTCTTCCTACATGCCTCTACCACCCTTTAGGGTTGCCCAGCAAGGCCCACAGTTGCCCTATTGCATCCATTTGGTTTTCTATGTGTCCTTTAATACATTTATAAATTTTTACTACCCTCACAGAAATCCTAGAATTTCCCTCCTGAAAGTTTTTAAGACTTCTGTGCCACTGACATTCTGGCTTTTCATTGTGTTGTAACACACCCATACTGGAAGCCCAGTTTTACTTTAATCAGCAAATTCATGACAGGTTAGGTTGAAACAGAACTAAAATCAATTTCTATTATTGCTTATCTGTCATATTTACTTATGGTTATATAGGATTAAATTAATTACAACATGCAACTTTATTATAAGTCATATCTTTCCTGTTACTAAAATTAGGTAGAATAAATGTAAATGACTAAGGATTACTGGTGTGACATATATGGATTATTTACTCAGGTTCTTTAGAGTTAGAATTAATTTAAAAGAGTTTTATATTTTTTTGCTATAACATATCATCCCTTATCTACTCAAATACAGCAAGGCTTAATTCATTCTATAATATTAATTTGTTTTGGTGTGAAAATATGTCCTATTTTACTCATATTGGATAGGAGGTCAATGCAATATTATATTACAATCTTACAAATAGCACATCTGTCTAATTTTCTCAGATTAAGTTGTATGTTAAATTAGTGATAAATTACAATCTTTTTGGTGTGGCATATCTTCCTATTATTTAACCAGGTGAGGAAACAAGATATATAGTGTACTAGATTTTTTGGTGTAGCATACATGTCCTGATTATTCAGATTAAGTAAGAGGTTCAATTTATCTAAGAAAATATTTCTTTGTAAGGTAGATATGTCATATTTGCACAAACGGGTAGAATGTGAAATGATTAGAATTACAATTTTTAGGTGTGGCTTATCTGTCATAATTACTCATATTTGGTAGGGGTGAATCATATAAAAAATTTGTATCAATTCTGTCATATCTACTCACGTTAATAATAGGGAAAATGGTTGGATATCTAAACTTTCTGGTATGACATATCTGTTCTATACACTAATACTAGGTAGGGGGTTGGAGATAATTTAAGAATACACACTTTAAGGTGTGCCATGTCTGTCCTATTTACTAAGGGTGGGTAAGGGGTTCAAACAAGTTAATACTAATTTTTTGGTGTTGCATATGTGTTCTAATTAATCATAGTGTGTAGGAGTAGATTTAAAGAATTTATAATTTTTAGTGAGATGTATTTATCCTACTATTTAGTTTGGGTATTGGCAAGAGATTTAATATCTACAATATTTCTGATGTGGCATATCTAACCTACTTATATAGATATTAGTAAGGTTTAAATTTTATTTATAAATATAAACTCTTTTTGGTGTGATTTTTGTCCTATTTACTCATATTTAGTAGTGGGTTGGATTGATATAGTACCTTGCAATCTTTTGGTGTGGTGTATCTGTTCTAATCATTTAGATAAGATAGGGTGTAAGATCATAATAAAAATAAGGTTTTCTTAGTATGACATATCTGTCATATTACATAGATGGGGTAGGAGGTGAGGTAATTAGATACAACCTTTTTAGTGTGGCATATCTTTCCTTTATACTCAGATTGTGTTGTATTAAATTTATTTGAAATTTACTTTTTGGTGTGGCATATCTATCCTATTTTCTCAGTTTGTGTATGGGTTTAAAATATAAACCTAAATATCTGGTGTGTCATATATGCCATATTTACTCATATTAAGTAGAGTTAAATTATTTTAAAAAAAATTTATCTTTTAGTATGTCATATAATTCATAGCTTCTGATTTGGATAGAAGTGTTTATAGATTTTATTTTATCTTTTTTATGCTATATTAGTACTAATTGTTAAGGATGGGTAGGAGGTTGAAGATAATCTAAAATAAACTCTTTGGTTTTTATAACATTTTAACTTCTATTGGGTTTTATAGAGGGTTAAAACTACCTAATATGACAGCTTATTTTGGCATATCTGTTCTTTTGTAACTTATAATAATATGCGGCAATACTTTAATAATTACAATCTTGGTGTGGTATATTAATTCTACTTATTCATATTAGGTAGAAGGTAGAATTTAATTATTAAATACTACATTTTTAGTGTGGCATTTCTGTCCTACTTATCCCATATTGATAAGGGGTAATAATTCAAGTTTATTCTTCTTGGTATGGCAGATCTGTCATAATTATGCATATTAGGTATGAGGTGATAAGTTAAAAATTATAATTTTTTATTGTGAGATATCTTAAAGGGCCAGGGAAGCTCAAGTTCACTTTAGGTATCTCCTCATAGTTCCCATGAAACACATGTAATGTTCAAATTTTACAAGTTTCTCAAACATTACATTGGCAAACTAATCCCACACTTGAAGATTGTTAATCCAATTGAACAGCTATTAAGTAAGTTTTAAATTTTAAGGAGATACTCCTGCTAGAATTGTAGGTTAAAATCACAGGATTCACTTACATAACATCAAAGTTAGCATTGGCTTCAAGGGGGTATTTGTCCTCACTGACACTGATAGTTAAACTTTATACCATGCATTTATGTAAAAAATATACAAGCAAAAAGTAAGCTTATTCTATGGGCAATGTGGTAGAAAGTTACCAAACTGGGAGCTATGGAATTGCCATCCCAACATTTAGAGACCAAAAAGCTAAACTAATTAACTAGTTTTGATGTAGAAGCCTAATTAATCCCAGCATAGATGGCTGGCTGAGAACTAAACTATAATCCAAAAATTAACTAGACTTCAATTTAAAATAATGTATCTAATATCTTTTTTAATGGGAAATAAGAGAGTGATCATTGCTGTGATGAAACTCATTTAGGTCTCAGAATTAGGGAAACCATAACACACAAAAAATTTGAGACCTCATAAGGCAAGGCAAGAAACTAGAAATATGGCACTGAATACCTCAGCCTAATGAATTTCAGTCATTTTAGTGGGTTTATGTTAACTGTGATGCACACCATTATGCAAAAACATGCTTTCTAATTAAGTAAACCCCAAAACAATTGAAGTGATGATAATTTTTATTTTTAACCTGGGGGAAAGTGTCAGGGAAACGGCATATGAAGTTTATACTGGACTGCCAGTTGGGATGCAAAAGCACCCAAAAAGCAAGCCAGAATGCCAGGGGAATTGCCGCTCAAATGACATTATAATACACGGGAATATGGTAATCAAGTTTGTTCTAATGTGTAGAAAGCGTAAAAAGAAACCTGGCAATAAACCAGACTGTTGCAACTACAGACCCCGTGGGCCTTGCTGAAGTAAGTTAAACCATCAGACCAGCTGTTTTAGGATACTCTGTGGGAGGGTTTGACACAAAAACAGAGGTGAGGGGCGGATCTTCTCATGAAGTAGAAAGAGATGAGACCAAAGGATTCCAATATCCTGTTGGCAAATGGCTTCAACAATGGGACGGAATTTCCAGAAGTTTCTTACTAAATAAGCCCAGTTAACTAGAGAGAAAACTATTGTTATAATCATGACTGGTATCTTCCAGCCAATGTAGGGCCCAATGGGCCACAGGGTTAGATCCATAGGGAGCTCAACAAAAAAATTTGAAGTAAAATAAAAAATTGGGGATTCAAGGGAATTTTATTGTAAAATGATTTTAAGAAAATTGACCAACAATTTCCTCAGTATAATGTGACTGATTAAATAGTGGTTAATTTTGGAAAGCTTGTTAAAACCTGGGATTGGGGCCCTCAAATTTCAACCTAACCTGGAGATCTTTTGAGGGAGGGGGAAAGTTTTTCATCTTAACTGACTTTGAAGGAATTGGCAGCATGATGAGTCACTATCAATTTGACCTTGAATATATAACTCAAGGCTTCACTGCATTTCTGACAGCCAGTGTGATAGCATCTGTCCTGACAGGCAATGGGAATCCCCCAAGACTACCACACATAGAGGCGGTCCCAACGGGTCAGAAACAGGTTTGGGATGGCCAACCTGCACTTGCCCAGTCGCTGGGGCATTTGTTTGGTCAAGTGGGTAACTTCAGTCAACAATCCAGATTTTTTAGATGAGGGTTTTGAGCCAGCGGCAACAGTCCCTGATGGAGGTACATTCTCTTCAGGCTTTGTCCCCCAAGATTTTGAGGGGAGTTTTGAGTCAGAACCATCATTGTCCAATGGCTTATGTTGTTTGCAACTTTAACCAAGAATTTGTTGCTTGACACATTCCAACTAAGAGTTATGCGCCCGTTGGGCTTTGTCCCCATAGATTTTAGAGCAAGAAATGAACTGATGACATTTTTCAATGACCCAATGTCATTGACAAGTGTTACTGAAGATTCAATACTTAATTTTATATTTACTGAATGTGAGAGCCCATTAGGCTTTGTTACTGTGGTTTTAAGGCATTTGGAATTTGATTTTGAGGGCTTGGCACCATCAAATTCATAAAATACCTCCAGCTCATGGAGGTGGCGGTTTCCAATGATTTGAGCACAAAATCCTCGATTTGCTATACTAATTTGGCTGAGGCAAGTGCGGGGACAGGGGAGAAATCTTCAGAGAGAGAGCTGTTACCCAGAGCTCGTTTACCACATGGGCAAGATCACCCTATGTGATGAGAGGGACAGCCACCCTCTTAAGACCCTTTTTATTAGGGAATGGAAACACTGCCCGGTCTAAGCAAAGGGGACGCTCCCTCAAACTTACATTACCCTTCTTTTTTGCCAAAGGAGGGGCGCCACCACTTAGAAACTGTGTGAGAGCTACATTTTTATGAGCCTTTGGCAACTTGATCGCCATAAAAGTAGCAACTTTTGAGGGTGATGGGGAGCATAGAGGTGGGAAATGTGAAAAGCCTTGACCAGTTCCGTGCAAATTGTGCAATCTTGGGCCTTGAACCAACTGTTTTCATAGGCTGGATAGCCCTTCCAAAATATGGGATATTGAACTGACCTCTGAGATTTGTGGGATGCCAAATGGCCTCCACTTCGGCCTTCTCTAAATCCTCTACAACTATCAGCTCAGGATCCAAGGGGATTACCCCCTTTAACGGGGACAGCTGAGATACGTGGAAGACTGGATGTTGCTTTCAGTGAGTTGGCAATTTCAATTAAAAAGCACAATTCCCCAGATCCTCCTCCACCAAGTAGGAACTCAAACGTTTGCTTGCAAACTTCTGAGAAGGTACCTGCATTCTTAAATGACACATGTCAAGCATGACATATGAAACCACCATAATATCTTGTGCTGGATGCTTCTTCTGATCCACAAACCGCTTGTAGTCACTGATAACCTTAGTAAGCTGCTCCTGAACCAAGGACTGGGTAGACCAAATGTGCTCTGCATGATCCGCGATGGCTTGGACCTCTGGCTACAGGCACAGACCAACTGAAAATGAGAGGTTGTACCCCAAGGTTGCTTCATATGGGTAAACCTCATAGAGGCATGCGTTCCATTATTATAGGCAAACTGAGTGAGAGGAAGATCATTGACTCAGGTATCCTGCATGGCTGCAGCATAGCATCGCAAGTACTGTTCCAGGATCTGATTAACCCGCGCAGTCTGTCCATTGGACTGGTGATGATATGTCACGGATCAGCAGGGTGTAATTTTCAAGATCAATAAAATCTCATTTCAGAACTGCGCTGTAAACTGGGTCCCATGGTCGCTGACAATCTCCTACGGAAGACCAAACATAGAAAACACATGGCGCATGAAGAGATGGGAAGTTTCCTCTGAAGTAATGGTGGAAGAGCATGGGATAAATAGGGCAAATTTTTTGAAATGATCAACCACCACCATCACTGCAGTAAACCTGTTAAAACAGGGAAATCTGACATTAAAATCCAAGGACTTCAATGTTCATGGACCCTCAGCCTATTGTAAAGAGTGAAGGAGTCCATTCCTTCCTGATCAATATGACTTGGCCCATGCACAGGTAATACAATTGGCAATCCAGGCTGGTACTTCTTTTGACAAGACCGCCCAATTATAGGTACTATTAATCAAGTTGATACATTTATTATTACTGGGATGGTTGACTAGGAGGGCCATGATGAGCCTGAAACACTTTGGCTCTAAAATTAGAAGGAACCCCACACATAACCAAAAATGAATATGCCCTCCGCCAAGGAATATAGGGAATGTTTATGAAATGGGAGAGACATTCACTCCAGAAGATCCACGCCTTTGGGACAGGTCATTTGGGCTGATAAGACCCATGAAATAAGAGGCGCATCAAGAGCTAAGTCCAATGATAAGACCACAGGAAGTACAATGGATAAGATTTGGGCAGAGGAATTAATGTGACCAGATCTGCTTCATCTGAGTCAGTGTTGCAATGAGCAGGTTTTTGACTTTGGAAATCGGGGAGTACATTTAACGCATCTTTTACAAACTCATATTTGAAGTTTAAACTTCACAAATCTTGGTATATTTGAGCCTGCCAATGTGCCAACTTCTGTGGCTTGTGAAAATACAGAAGGGCTTGGTGATCCATGCGCACTGTTAACTCATGCTGAACGCCTTGTAAGAGATAATGCCAATGAGTCAAGGCCCATGTGACGGCTGTAAACTCATTATCATAGATGGCCCCAAGGTTGTTCAGTATGAGAGAGCTTGCAAGAAAAATAGGTGACCGGATGTTCCAACCCATCGTGCTTTTGAAGCAGGGCAGCCTTGATTGCAACAAATGAGGCATCACATACAATAATATAGTGTTTGGAGGGGTCCGCTTGTTTTAGGATGAGTGATTATGAGAACACCTCTTTAATTGAATCAAATGCCTGCTGGAACTTAGGTGTCCAACAAAAGGGAACATTCTTACCCATGGGGCGATAAAGTGGAGTGGCTAACTGGGATAGGGCAAGAAAATTTCTTTAATAAAATGATAGTGCCCAAAAATCTTCCCAAATTCTTTTGGGTTGTGTCACAATCAAAAAATCCCAGTTTCTGTCTGCCATATAATAAATGATTCTTTGGTGCAGGCAACAGCACCAAAGTAGGCTAACTTCGATCAGGTAGAGGTTTGGGGCACTGACAGAACCAAACATTCCTACTACAAGTTGGTTATGTAAAGTTCAAATAGTGGTTGGTCTGACCCAACCACACAAAACTACTCATAACTGGATACCCAAAATAGACCAACAGGTAAGCGAGGTATACTAACCCTGAAAAAAACCTTTATTTTTATTCTGGATATAAAAAGGGCCCACCAAACGGAGCTCATCTGGGGAGCAACCAACAATGCCCCCCCAGGAGGATTATCTTGGGGTAAAATTCCAAAGTGAGATATGAAATTGGAGGGCGCGCCTTATAAAGGCTGCCTTTTGGGGGCCTCACCCAAATCATTGATTAGGCTCATATTATCCTATGCTACTTTTTGGGTGAAGCACAACCCATCACCCAAAACTGACTGAGCCAAAAGTATTTTTAAAAATGATTTGACTCAGATTTGGGAAATCTGAATCTGAGTTAAAATGCAACAAATGAGATGAACTCAATCATTACAGGTTGTTGGAGTTGGCCATTCGTGGATGGCGTCCAACTTGTTGGGGGAATAGCATACCCATCTTTTAAGACATATTTCCCAAGAAGGTAACTTCCTCCCTACAAAACTCGCATTTTAAAGGCTTGAAAAACAGGCCCACCTTGTGCAAGGCAGCCACTACCACTTCCAAGTCTTTTGCATGTTGTACAGGTGTCAGGTAGTGTATCGAAAATATCATTGATGTATGCAACCGTGCAAGTGAATTGGAGGTCACCCAGCACACTGTCAATCATTTTTTGGAATGTAGCCAAAGCATTCTTTAACCAAAATGGCATTACTTAAAATTATAAATTTCACTTTTTGTTCAGTTAGTGGTAAGCCATTCCTGACCTTCCATCACCCAAATTTTATTAAAGGCATTAACAAGGTTAAGTTTAGAGAATACATGCAACTTAGCAATCACTTGACTGAGTGTCTGCTTAATGGCTAAGGGTAGGGATCATAATTGTGATCTCATTTAGGTGACCATAATACATCCAGGGATGAAGGGAACCATCGGTTTTCTTGGCAAAAACGATGGGGGAAGCAACTGGTGATGTCTTTTTTAACAACCACCCTTTCTTAAACATGTCATCCAACCATGCATTGAGAGCAGCCTCCTCCTCCGGTGAATGCAGATACAAAGGACAGTTAATATTCACCACCTGCATCGTTATTATAAACCCTAAATCAAATTTAGTATAAGGGGGAGACGGTCTGCCTTTTCAGAATTGAAGATAATTTGATATCCCATCAATGCCTCAGGGAAATCCGATGGGAGGCCTGCAGGGGAAACAATGGAAGTAATCAAACTGCAACCTTGAGTTTTAGTAAGAGTATCCACTAAAGGAAACTTGCCCTCCATCTGGTCATTAGCAAATGACAACATATTAGACTCAAGGTGAATTCTAACATGCTGTCAAAGCCACCAACTCACCCCCAAAATTACTGGAAACACCAAGTTTGGCATTGAAGAGAACTGATTGCAAAAGCTAAACTGGTGAACTGAGAAAGGTACTGGGCGTCAAACTAGGTACAAGGGTTGAGAAGCTGACAAAGCGACCATCACCATAGGACCCAAGTCCAGGTCAAGTTCCAAATGGTGGGCCAGATCTACACTCATAAAATTACCCGCTGCTCCAGTGTCCACCAAGGCTTTAAAGGACATGTGGTGAGCTCTGATACTAATCTTCATAGGCAATAAAAAATAGGAGAAGTTTTGTTTATTGGTAGATTTGGTCGTTTCTGATGATACTGAAGAGATAGCTAGCAAATCAGGGGGAAGTTCAGGCTCTTTCTTGGGAGTAAAGTTGGGAAGAGTAAGTGAGGAGTGGTATCATAGCGGGGTGGTTCCTGCTCCATTATGGGTCGGGTTTTGATTAAAAATGGGTTTGAAACCAGCACAGGTAAAAAAACTCAGTGTGTTATATTTGTCCCAAGGTTGATCCGCCTCGTTTACTCTTTAAAGTTGGGAAGAGTAAAAGTTTGGGAACCAGCTTCTTCAATATGGGCTTTTACTGGCTTATTGATAGATGAACCAGGGTAATCCAACTCAGGTGCGGGGATATTGGCTGACTCTGGGGCCAGTACCAATACTGGTTCAACACTGAGAACAGAATTTAAGTCTCTTTTGGGCAACCCAATCATGTAGTTTCCAACTTAAAGGTGGGGAGCATGGTGAAGGGAGGCATTAATGGAAGTTACAGCCTTGCACATTTGATCCACTGTCCCCATAGAGGTGGACCAAACTTTGTGATGAGCGGAGGCAAAATAATGCTGATCTAAAAATTGCTTGGAGCATATCATTAGAGAACTCAAGTGTGGGGGCCTGCTCACGGAAGGCTGTAATCAAAGAAGCCAAGCTAGGGGCTTCAGCCATAAAGGAAAGTAATTTAAATAGACGTTCTTAATGGGACACAGGGAGTTTCAAAACTGCTGATACTGCTGTGACAAGTGAGGTAGGATCACCCACACGAGCATTGGAACACAGAAGTCCTTGCACCCACTGATGGGCTTTGCCTTCAACTGCATCCAAAAGGGCAACACCTTGCTGGGCGTTGGACAGTGAAGCAGCATTATTCAGGGCAACAGAAGATTGCATTTTCACCTCAGCAAGGGCGTCAAGAAAATGATTAGAAATATTTTGGGAAGGGACACCTGGATTCCCTACTTAAGAATGAGCTGAGGGAATAGTAGCGGCCCCAGGGCTCTACTACCATGGATAAATTCATCCAAAGAATTTTGAACGCTGCTCACAATATTGGCGATTGATCAAACAAACAGCAGGAGACAAACTACTAAATGTACGTTCATTTGGTAAAGGGTAACCACTGCAGCGCCCAACTCAAAGAGAAGGGCGAAAAGGGTGGAAACAATAGTAAGTTAATTATGTCAGGGAAACGGCATATGAAGTTTAGACTGGCCTGCCAGTCAGGATGCAAAAGCACCCAAAAAGCAAGCCAGAATGCTAGGGGCATTGCCTCTCAAATGACGTTATAAGATGCATGAATATGGGAAACAAGTGTGCGCTGATGTGTGTCAAGTGTATAAAGAAACCTGGTAATAAACCAGGCTGTTGTAACTCCAGACCCCGTGAGACTTGCTGCAGGGAGTTGAACTATCAGAACAGCTGTTTAGGATACTCCGCAAGAGGGTTTGACACAAAAACAGAGGTGAGTGGCGAATCTTCTTGTGAAATGGTAAGAGATGAGACCAAAGGATTCCGATATCCTGTTGGCTAATGGCTTCAACAATGGGATTGAATTCCCAGATGTTTCCTACTCAATAAGCCCAGATAACTAGAGAGGGAGCTATTGTTACAATCATGACTGGTATCTTCCAGCCAATGTAGGGCCCAATGGGCCACAGGGTTAGCACCATAGGGAGTACAGTAAGAAAAAAGTTGAAGTAAAATCAATAATTGGGGATTCAAGGGAATTTTTATTGTAAAGTGAATTTAAGAAAATTAACCAACAATTTCCTCAGTATAATGCGACTGATTAAATAGTGGTTAATTTGGGAAAGCTTGTCAAACATGGGATCAGGGTCCTCAAATTTCAACCTACCCTGGCAAATTTTTGAGGGAGGGGAAAATGATTTCAATATGAACCAACTTTGAAGGAATCAGCAGCAGGCCAAGTCACTATCAGTTTGACCTTGAATACCTGACTCTAAGCTTCACTGCAGTTCTGACAGTTAGCATGACAGCTTCTGGTCCAACGGGCAACAGGAATCCGCCAAGGCCACCCCACATAGGGGCGGTCCCAACAGGTCAGAAACAGGTTTGGGATGGCCAGCCCGCCCTTGCCTAGTCACTGGGGGGTTCATTTGGTCAAGTAGTAACATTGTTTAACAATCCAGTTTTTTGAGATGGGGGTTTCAAGCTAGTGGTGATAGTCCCTGATGGAGGTACAAACCCGTCAGGCTTTGTCCCCCAAGATTTCTAGGGAGTTCTGAGTCAGAACCATCATTGTCCAATGTCTCAATGACATTGGCAATTTGACTAAGAGCTCATTGCTTGACACATTCCAACTAAGAGGTACGCACCCATTGGGCTTTTTCCCCATAGATTTTAGAGCAAGTTTTTAACTGACAACATTTCTTAATAACCTGATGTCATTGATGAGTGCTACTGAGAATTTGACACTTAATTTTGCATTTACTGAATGTGAGAGCCCATTGGGCTTTGTTACTATGGTTTTAAGGCATTTGGAATTTGATTTCGAGGGCTTGGCACCATCAAATTCATAAAATCCTTCCAGCTCATGGGGGTGGCAGTTTTCAATGATTTCAGAGCCAATTTCCTCTATTTACTATACTAATTTGGCTGAGGCAAGCGTGGGGACAGGGGGAGGAATCTTCAGAGGGAGAGCCGTTAAACAGCGCTCATTTACCACATGGGCATGATCACCCTATGTGATGAGATGGACAGCCGCCCTCTTCAGACCCTTTTTATTGAGGAATGGATACACTGCCCGGTCTAAGCAGTGGGGAAGCTCCCCTGCACTTACATAAAAGGCAAATTAAGTCATTGCCCTTACTTGTGAGGGTACTGACCTAAAAGGGTATTGGGCTTTAGTTTACTGGCGCTATCTTTGGATGCTGCATCCTCTTCTTGGATTGCAGGTTACTAGGTTGCACTTTAGAAGGAAGGGTAATATTTCAAAATTGTTGCAAAAACTGGGGTTAAGAGAAGTTATGGGGCACGTCATAATTGTTGGTTCCCCAATTAAGGCTCAAAGCTTTTTCAAAATTTTCAAATTATGATGCACTCTACTGTTGACAGCCTGACATTCAATTAGAAAAAAATATGACTCAAAAAAAGTTGTGTAATTACTAATGTGAGAGCTGGAATTGGTGGATATAAAAGTAAAATTTTTGGCAGAATTTGTTAATTGCCCCATAAAACCTATATGAAAAGGGGTATGGGATTTGGGATATTGGTGGAAAGTTTGGGAAAAGGGTAGGGGTATGGGGAACTTACCTGGACTAAAATTTGACATTATGTCTGTGTAGTTGAGGGATTTTTCTATGCAGGAGTCTAATTTTCTTTTCATACAAACAGATAGGAAAAGTTGGTTAGGAGAAGTTTTGGATTACAGAGGTTAGGAGGCACTGGAAAGCCTTACAATATCTGAGCTATTTACTATCTGTGTAGGGGATTATAATTGATCTAGTAAGCTTTATTTTTTGGTGTGGTAAATCTTCCCTATTTACTCAGATTGGGTAAAATAAATTATTAAATCTTTAACTATTAGTTGTAGAATATTTTTCTTATAAATTAGCTTGGATAGGTGATTGAAATTAATTATAAAAGAATAACATTTTTTTGTTTGGATGATCATACTTCTTTACTCAGATTGGGTAGTGGTTGAGATGAATTAAAAAAATATAGTCTTTTTGGTGTGGCATATCTGTTTTATTTGATCAATCTGGGTTAGGTTAAATATTATTAAAAAAAGAACTTTTCTGGTATTGAATATTTATCCTACCTACATAATGTTGGGTAAGGGTCAAATTGAGTATAAAGTTACAAACCATTTTGGTGTAACATTTTTTCTTGTCAGCCACAGCTCATTAAGTCTACCTCATATCACCTCAAATATAAAGTATCTTTTTATGGTCTATACATTTTAAAGGCTCTACTATTGCAAACTATTGGATATTCTAATTTTAAATGTAGACAGTGTAAGCTGGGGTGAAAATTTGGTAGTTTAAAGCTTGCCATCACTGTTGTCACTAACTATATTTTTTAAAGTCAATATCTAGACTGTAGTTGGCATAAGCCTAACCATGATTGTTGTTTATGGTAATTTAATCTCCATTGGAATTATAAATTTTTTTGATAGGGCAAGAGTAGAACTAATATAAAATGTATCATTAAAACCTATTGATTTTCAGATCCTCACTTGATGGTTATCAGAAAATTATATGATACCAAAAGCGCTGTTAAAGTTTAACTTGATGGATTGCCATAGTGTAAGGGTTTATCTTTATAGGCCATCAATTTAGATATGCAAGCTTGGGTGCAAGGTGTTAACTTCTAAGCTCAAAGGGTTGCTACATCAGGATCAAAATCTATAGGGTTTGACTGCTGGTAGCCAGATTAGAATCAAGGCCGCATAAACTTTTTGTGAGCTGATTTATCTAACTGAGCGGGTAACAAATTTAAGGGTGCACCGTTTTAAAGCTTTAGAGTAGTGTTGCCTTGCGTTGTGTTTAAAATATTACAGCTTGTCAACTGAAGATTAGTTCATCTTTATGAGTTGGATCGTTACAAATTAAAATCAGGTTTAGCAAGGTTACAATTGATTACTATCTATAGAACTTTGACTTCCTCTTTTCATGCGCTGGATATAAGCTTCATCTAGGGTAAGCTACCTTGGGAATGTAGCACAGATAACTTGTTCAGCTTAGCAGCCTTTAAATTAAATTACTAAAAACTGATTGATAAACCCCATATGATAGCTTTGCACCTCAGCTACATCTGTAATTATCTTAGAAACTCAATGGGGTATCGCTTTACCCCCTTTTGATGCACTCCTAAGCCAATGGGAGCCTCATCCTGGCTCATCAATTGTGTACATGGTCACAGATCATAATTACTATGGGATGGTTGGTTGAGATAGCAAATAGGGCATTAGCCCTCAAGGTTGGAGATGAAGTCAGAATTTAGTTGATTGAACAGTGAGCTAGCTTATGGTAGTTCATTTTTTACTATTTAATTGCCAAAATGGTGGAGCAACCATGGCTGCTATGATAACCCAAACCTAGATGTTTTGCTTATCCACCCTTATGCTAATAATTTCACAGCCAAAGATACTTTTAATAATAGCTCAGTTCCTGCAACACTAGTGAGATTATATAACTGCTACAATAAATTGAACTCAATCATGTTGCTCATCCACCCTTATTTTAATATTATCACAACCATAAAGTTAATTTTAATAATAAACTCAATCGCTTGTACACTGGTGAGATACTATAACTGCTACAAAAGTTCAATCCCAGATAAGTTGCCCATCCACCAGCATAGTGAAAACATGGTCAAGATATAAATTGATGTTCACGTTCAAAGCTTCCACTATACCATTGCTTATATTTAGTAGATATATGAAGTATCTAGTTGGGGCTAAAGATTAATGATCCTGTTCATAGTAATCACTATGACTCCAACTAATGATTAAATATGTAGAAAGTTGATCATGCTGATAGTATATGAGCCCTGATTCATGGCCAAATAATTGAACTGCTTTAAAGATATCTAGCGTTGGTTCAGCGATTAGCTAGGCAACATAAGTCCAACCCCATGGGGATAACTAAATTAGCACGCTGATAGCAATTTTTAAAATTTTAGGGTAACTTTTAAAATTTAAGGTTGGATATTCTAATAAGATCCTGTACATATAATTGAGAAGAAGGTCGGCCAAAATATCCTTAAATTTTTACCAGTGTCTTAAGGTATATTGACCATTTGAAGCTCACTAGGCTTATCTAAGATAATAGAAATCTTATGGCCTGTTTAGACTAATTTTCTCTACAGATTTGGGAACTGTACTGATGCAGGCAAAGATATAAGCTGGTGATTTTTACCCTAACAGCTTATTGGTACACTTAATAAGAACCAACTCTGCTAAAATAAACAGATAAAAGAGAATTAAGAGAATATTTTTTATTGAAAGACATGATTTGATGATTTGTTTAATTTTTATTTGATGATTTTTTACATGGCCAGGTGACAGTATTTATACCTTTAGGGCATCTCCTGGCCATACTTCAAGCACACGATGTTCCTCCGATATTATTCTCCACCTCAGTTTGGCCCAAGAACTGATCCAACTATGACCTTTTACTAGGGCTAGTGACAAAATAATCTATAAATTAGAAAGATTTCAGTTATAAAAACTATAACTTGAATATGCAAAATTATTCTTAGGTCAGTATAACTTGAGTTTTACCATAAAGCTGATGAAACTCAATTACTTGGAAAATTGGCATCAAATTAAGGTTAATGATATAGCTCTAATTGGGACATCAGCAGCTCTCCTAATAGCGCTAGGTACTCCCATTTGGGCAGTCCATATACAAGTGCAATCATGCTAATTCTAAGTATTCACATACAAATTTTGCCATATGGTATAAAAGTGATTATGATAACCTGAGGGGCAACCTTATTGTTTATTATTAGCCCATGGGATTTTTAGATCAAATTAAGATAATGATCCCAGGGCAATTGCTTGATTATAAAGTCAATTTATGCACAGTTAAATGGGAATACTTGTTGAGTTTATGTCAGGGTGATTGACCAGAATTGATGGGTTTTGAAGGGTTTATTTTAGGGTTAACCACAAAATCTGACAGCAACCCACAGGAGAGATGGGAATATAAGAAGCGTTGGCTGCAAAGCCAACCGGGTTGGGTTTAGCTAGAAGATGACCCTGCAACTCGACTGGTCAGCGAGATCCTGCCATTTAATAGAGTTTAACTTAATCAATCTGTCACCTAGCTTCATTTTTGAAGGGTAGCCATTCCCATATGGCCAACCTGTTGTATCAGTGGTCCCAGAACCTTTGGGCCCTCATCCGCTGAAAAGCTTACTGATGTGGGTTAAAAGGCAATCTGTTTACCCTTAAGCATAGAATAAAGTTTAGTTCTTGGAGGATAGATAGGATGGCCACCCAGCTTAGCCAAAAAATATGGCTGTCCCAGGATAATTGGCGATAGCCGGACATTAAACCCCAAAGTAATCTTTACCCACTCAATGTAGGCTAAAAAGGTATGCACCATAGCTTAATTTCGGTATACTGATAATCACATGCTCAACCCTATCCTATGGATATGCATTGTAAGATCATCAATCTAGAGCCACCTCGGTGCCCCACGTAACACTTCCGCTAAGTTCCACGCATGAGACCTCATTTGGGCAACACGGCCCTTCTCAACCTAAACTATAAGCGCAACGCATCTATGGGATAACCCTTGGACCCCAAAGCAAAAGCGAGATGGCTTGAAATTTCTGTAGAATCATCCCACTGCCAAAGGGGACCACTAAGGCGAGCAAAATTGAAATCTAAGCGCTGTTCTATTGGGTTTAATAGCCAAGTGCCGTTAAAGTGGTAGGCTCCAACGCAAACTTTACAGATGTAAATGGGCGCATCGGCCAGTCATTAACCTTCTACGAGCAAAAACGGGGCAGGTTCGGTAAAGTTTTATGAGGGGAAGGGGGGAGGGAAAGCTAAGTATCAGCAATCTATCGGTTGGAACCAAAGTAATACATGATCATCTCATACGTGCCGAATAGGACGGCGGCATTGGGGACCACCCGCAGGAGGTGGGGCGTCATGCCCCCGTACAGCCCGCGAATGCCTTCCTCCTTCACAATCAACTTTGCGCACTGGGTAAGGCCCGTGTACTTGAACTGGTTGCCAACGTTGGCGTTTTGCCTCAACCGGGTACGCAGAACCTAGCATCCAGTTAAAACCCAAAGCTACCACCTACCTCATGAGGGTATGCAACCACCGCGGCAAACAGTTTGGCCGTACCGGCACACAGGAAGGTCTCCCCCCAGCTGGAGGCCGATTTTGGGGCCGAGGCATCCAGCGCCGAGCCACGCTTTAGGTCCTTGAGCTTTTCGTAAACCACCCACTGCAGTGTGCTCTCGACCACGCCTAGATAGGACGCGCTCAGCCCTTTATACAGGCCACGGGCTCCCTCCCGGCGTAGAATCTCGACGATGCAGTGCAGGCTGTTGCGGTACGTCCGCGCCATCTCGGACTGGAGCTGCAGGCGGGTCCGGATCACCCAGATGGGGTTGGTCAAGGTCGCCGTCAGAATGCCTACCGCTTAGCTTAGCGATTAAAGGCTACCCACCCGCACTGGCCGCTGAGGTGAGATGGACCATCGAATTCTCCTCTCCCCCGTTCAACTCCGTCGCCAGCCTTTTGCCGTTGCCATACGCAAAAAAGTAGATGGACCTAAGGTAAACCAAGGTGCGGGATCATACCTCGACGGAACCACGCCAGCCAAAGTTGGCCCCACCCCCTTAAAGAGCGCTCTTCCGCCCACCACGATGTACTGCCGGAGATGAAATCCTCTAAAGCCATTAACCACCCCTACCCCGGCGATACCTTATCGACCCCAAGGTGTCGGTGACGTGAAATCTCATATTTTGGAGCAGCCCCGCCTTTCCGGTGGGGTTGAGGATGTTGTGTTGGTACAGGGAGGACTGAATCGTGAGCTGGTGGCGAATACTTGGGTACCTGAAATCGCGTCTTAATGACTTCCAAAGGGCTGAAGAGAAACGTCCCGATAAAGCCCCCGGCACTAACCTTTGGTTTAGAAGGTGAAGGGTGACACGCTAAAAATTCGCCGAGCGGCTATCCGCTACCAATCAACCAAACCAAAGTATCGCGAAAAGGTAAACCGGAAAGCCATTAAAGAGGTAAGCAAAAAAACCAAAATCATTTAAAATGAACCGCCTCATGGGGGTGATATTAAAAGAGGGGTAAATTTGAAAGTTTAGAAACCAAGGATAAGCTACACAAAAACAAATTACCCGCCAGCAACGAAATGAAGCCACGCACCGGTTTGCGGGAGGGAAGGCTTATCAGGTTTCAAAACTGGCCGCCATACCACGTCGGCTTTAGAGGATTTCATCTCCGGCAGTACATCGTTGTGGGCGGAGAGCATCCTCGGTCGATAAACTTTTATCAAAAAAATGTTCAGCTCGATGATAACTGCCTTCCCCTATCTTCGCCACCACCAATTTTTATCGGGTTCGACCGCCCTTTACCCGATTCGCCCTAAGCTTCGGTGATAGTCGATCTATGGGAGCTTTTTTTGTGGCGTTTAGCCAATAGTTTGAGAGGATAATCGGACCCTTTTTCAGATGCCGATCCGGTTTAAAAAACTTCACCCTAAGTCAGACTTAAGCCAATTAGTTTCGACGTACTGAGTTTAATATATTTTTTTACCTCGAATAAACTAATCTAATATATTTTCAACTCTATTTTAATATAAGCCTTAAAAAAGCTATCAATTGGGAAGGTTGAGTTGGTTAAATTACACATTTGTCCGCTGGGCCAGCAGGTTATTTTATTTATGCGGATGAATTCGTATTATGAACTTAGTTGATTTGCTTTGATGATTGATATCGATACGCTCCTGAGAGCATAATTTCACCCATCGCCTAATACTGATCTTCAAGTTTGCCATAAACCAATCAAGTTTAAAATAAGGGGCATCTTCATCTTCATGCAAGCATTGGTGCATACCATCGTTTGCCATGCTCCTTATCAAATCCCAAAGCCACTTTAATTTACTCGGCCTTAACTTCAGCCGATGTAAAGGTCTCAGAGTTTACGAGGTTCCCCACCGTTATTGACCTTTGGCTGCAAGCTTCACTCGTTTAACAAGTCGGCCGTGCTTCCAATTACTTTATCGATTCGATCCCAAACTACGGACCGTCGCCACGCACCCCAGATTAGCAAACCTGCTCCGACCTAGCAAACATTTGAACTAACTCAATACAGCGCTTATGGTTTCACGTGGTTGTTAGACGTTATAAACCTTTGCAGGGTTCCGATCCGTGGCAAGCTAATACTTTCTAAAAAGCAGCAAATGTTAACCTCCGATCATCAAAGCGATCGCGGATTTTGTAAAGTGGGTTGACATTAAGGCGTGCG